>JAQZBX010080932.1:0-13750 GCA_029593785.1 Cabassous unicinctus | reverse complement strand
GTGTAAATTAAAGGCCTGGTTTTGGCGATGCCTGTAAGCTCGGCACCGACTCTTGATGAAGGGCTCTGCGGCTCGCCCGCGGGGGCCCCACGTCAGCCGCCGACCTGCACCTCCAGCTTCCGCTCTGTGACCTGGGAAGGCTGCCCCACCCCCGCCCTCCGGCCTGGCCCTGCGTCTCCCTGTGCCAGCACCGGGTTATTTCTCTGCCACGATCGCTGCTTTCCCTGCGTCAGGGATACGCACTTTCCATCAGATCTCAGGTGCCGCTGATTGTGAAGCACACCGTTATTTTATGAGCCACGAGGAGAAACACTGTCAGTGGAGCTGAGACACAGTGCTTTCTTCGCAGTTTACATTTTTGTTTTGTATTTGTTGAAACAGCGCTTTTAGGTTTATTTAGACAGAGATTTTTCTGTGGATTACTCCAGTGCATACGTAGAGAGGAAGACATACGTGAAGGAAACGGGTAAGGTGCTCCTGAAACTCAGTCTGAGCCCAGCCTTTTGGGACCACTTTCTGACTCGGTGGCACCAGTGTCCATTTTTCTCACATGGAATCATCCTCTGTGTCATCAGCAGTGTTGGTGACATTCACGAAAGCACTAAAGGCCGTGGGTTCCGGACTCCTGAGGCAGCCTGGCCGTGGGGCAGAGTAGCTTCCTGCCGACTCTCCCGGGATTTTGCCTGAGTCAGCGGCTTGCCGTCTCTTCCTGTCCACGACACGCGTTCTGTAAGTTGGATGCTCGCGTGTCAGGTGAGTGAGCGCTGGTAACAGCAGGCCCATCACCCACTGGCCTCGCTGACGGCATCGTGAGCCGTCACCGACTGTGAGACGCTTCCGACTTCCAGTGTTAAAATGTGGAAAAAGTACATCTAAGGAGTGACTGGCTGTGGGCCTTCTCTTTCCCGTGTGCTGGATACACACTCTATCAGGACTCGGCTCCGGGCCTCCCGCCTCTGAAGGACAGCGGCAGCCCTCGCCGGCCTTTGTTCACTGCCAGGTCGCGGGACCCGCGTGAAGGGAAGGGCTTCCTGCGTTCGTTCTTGAGAGTGGTGCTGCTGGGGAGCGTGGCTCTGTCCTGAGCATTTTCTATGTGTAAGTCGCTGTGCAGAGATGAGTAAGGCGGACGTCGAGGAGCTCACAGCCTCCGAGCCCTGGAAAGGCCTCTGAACACTGGGGTCAGAGGAGCCAGGACTGGGCCGTGGGTGAGAGTTAGGCCAGCTGAAAACCAGCGTTTGTGGAGCCACGTCAGCTCACGTGAAAACGGGCTTCTTGTGTCTTCTGTAACTTAGGGGTACGCGGGGACTCAGGCTGAGAGGCTGCGTAAGATCCTGAATTGCCTCCTGTAGCACCAGGGAAATATTCTTACATTTTTAAAGACTTATCCAAATTTGTGAAAATCGCAGATTCTGATGAACTCTAGGGATGGAGCGTCAGTTTCCGGGGTCTGTGAGATTTTTATACACAACCAGACTGTTCAGTGACCCCCAGACCCATTTTCACACCAGAGTTTACCAAAGACCTTTTATTATCTTGGCCACGCCCGCCAGGGCGGAAAGCCTGTCTTTACGCTGGCGCTGCCTGCTTTTCCATTGCTCCTGGGCGGTTTTGCTTATTGATGTAAACTATCAGTTAGAAGCTGTGGATGGTTTGGGGAGCTGGGGTTGGAAACCTTTAATAAATATACGCCTCTTCTCTTGGTTCCCCCGTCAGGTCTTTGCTGGCACCTCATATTTTACGTTGTATTTGCCAGTGAGAGATTTTGGTAAATATATGATACTGCATCTTTCTGTGAGGTGTAATTCCTGGTACTTCAAGTTTGTGTCAGCCTCGTGGCTGAGATGCCTGCACTGCTTTAGAGCCATTGCTCATTTATCTCTCTTTTTCGGCATGGCTGGGAGGCCAGGAAGTGGTTTTCTTCCTGAATTCACACAGTTCCTGATGGATCCCAAGGTCAGTCTGTGAAGTTAGGGCTGGAATTTTAGTTTTCTTCCAACTGCCTAAAATATGGCTTTGGAGAAAGTCTGTTTTTTTGGCTGTGTTGGGCTTAGAGCCTTCGTCTCCATTCATCCGAAACATCAAGAAGTTGCAAATAGCAGCTTCACTCTCACCCATGCGAGGCCTGGAAGGTGCTGGCTATAGGAGCTGGCGGGCATCTGCGTGACCCTTATTGCAAACTGCTGATACGGCTGAGCGAGCAGTGGAGCTGGGGGGCAGGGGGCACCCGCAGAGGGCTGTACCTCAGAAACCTGGGCACGTGGGAAGCGGGTGTCGCTCAGGGGTTGAACACCTGCCTCCCACGTACGAGGTCCCGGGTTCGATCCCCGGTGCCTCCTAAAAAAAACCCACCAAGAAATACTGTGGGTCAGTAAACATTTCCCTGGAAGATGCCAGTGGGGTCTCGTCTTCCAGGGAAAGGGAAGGAATGCAGAGCTTCCCATCCCGGAGGGGTCTGACTTGACATGCGTCTTTACTGCCATCGGCTTGACCCAGAACGTGGATTTACAGAGTTTTCCTCCTGAACCAGGGCTGCCCTGCAAGCGGGTGGTAACATTCGCCTGCGCTGGCCCAGCCGGGTCTCTCTGACGGTCTGATGAGTGTGTTTTCACTCCGGTGTCGCAGAGCCCTCGGCTTCCTGCCGACTGCACCGTCGTCGTCTTGGGGCAGAGCTCCCGCCAGTGCTGTCCGTTTCGTTCCGGGTCACGGCAGCGGGGAGGGCTGCTGTCTGCCCGGGGCCCGCGTCCTGGAGACCCAGGAGCAGGTTGTGCGACTCAGTGTCAGCTGGAAGGCCTGTGCCGGAGGCTGTCGGCAACGCTGGGCGCCCGCGCTGAGGGTTTGGAAGCCGTTCTGCCAGTTTCCGACCCCGGCCTCGCACGCCTAACGAGCGTCGAGGATGGTCACGCGGCGACTCTCTTGGCACGGCAGCTCTCGGTGTCTTCCTCATGACCGGGTGGCGTGGCTGGAGGACGCGTAGCGCGTGGCGGCAGCTCTGCGACCTCAGGCAAGCTGCTTAGTGCTCAGTGCCTCGGTTTCCCCTTCTGTAAGAGGGGATAATGGTGCTTTGTGCCTGCCTCACAGGCCGTTAAAGCATATAGAGTGCTTGGATCGGCGCCTGGCACAGGTCAGGCAGTGCTTGAAATGTGGCCTGCCGTGGTTAACGTGGACGATTCTGCCGGAAAGGTGGGGCTCTCGCGGAGGCTGGATGACAAGCACCACGCGGGGGCAGCTCCTGGCTCACGGCTCTGAGGCGAGACGTCCAACATGAGGCAGCGGCAAGGTGCCTCCTCCCCAGCCTGCTGCACACGGGGCTGGCTGCCGGCAGCCCGGGGTTCCTGGCTTTTCCGTCGCGTGCTGCCCTGTGCCTTCGCCACCGGCCCCTCCCCATGGCTTTCTCTGATGTGTCTGAATTTCCTCTGCTTATAGAGGACACTGTTGTTCGTTTTGGCCACGCCTGGCTCAGCCTCTCGCGTCTTCGAGAGGGTCTGTCTGCAGGGTCACATACACGGCTCATGGGTCCAGCTGAGGATGTGTCTGAGTCGGGTCCCTAGGTCAGCATGGAGGTACCAGATGCCCCTCTGCCGAAGCTCTGCCCTGTTCGGAGTGAACGAGCCGCCTTCCTGGCAGACTCCCCGGGCAGGCTCGAGACGCTGCTGGCGGCTGGCTTGACCAAGTGGAGACTGACCGTGGAAGGGACTGCTGGGTCCTGTGCTCCTTTTTAGGTGACGAAACCAAGCCCCAGAAGGCTGTGTGAGGTGCCCGAAGTCACCGGCCAAGTGGGGCAGTGCTGACCGAGCCAGCGCCCAGGACTTTCCAGCGAGGAGGACGGATACACGGCCGCAGGCGAGTTCTCCGAACCCCAGTGCTGGGTTACAAGGGATCATTCCCAGTGTCCCCCCTCATTCTTTGTCATCTGTCTTTGGGAATTATACCGAGATGTGGGTTTTAACTATGTGACTGTATAATTAATTTTAAAATCTAATTGGCAGTTGTTCTTTTCGATATTTTGTGCTGTTATTATCTGAATGTAGCGTGCTATTTGAAAACTTTTCCACAAGGTTTTAATTAGTAAGCGTCCTTTTGGTTTCGTTAGCTCAGTTTCTACTTACTTTTGAAACAATAGGTAAATGACAAGTGGAAGACGAATTAATAATCATGGTGACGGCATCAGAGGCCCTTTGAGAGCTGAGGACTAGTTCTGCCAGCCAGCAGCGTGGCCTCTCATTAGGACAGCCTACGAGTAGGTTGCAGGTTACCAGCCGTACCCTGTGATGCATCAAGGGAAACTGTGTTCGTGAAGGCGCACACAGCTGGTTTTGGGATGTTAGGAAGGAGACGCCCAGCGCCGCTGTGATGACTCAGTGGCGCCTAGTGAGCCTGCACCTCCGCATCCGGTTCTGTGGCTGGCGGAACGTGGTGAGGTGCCCCTGCTTGGTTCCGGGCGGGCCGCTCCTCTTTCTGCGGTAGCCACTGGCCGACCGGAGCAGCTTGCCGTGGTGAGCAGGGCCCGGCACACGTGCGTCGGTGGCGGTCGTGCGTGTGGACAGTTGGACCGAAGGTGCTGGGGGGCCGAGCGCCGCCGGCTTCTCCCTTCTTTGGCCTGTCTCCCTCTCTTGGTGGCCGGGAATGCACCGTGGGTGCAGGGACGGCCCCTGTGGCTTTGCTCGAGCGCAGCCGCACTGCTGAGTGAGGCCGGAAGCTGCCCTGGTGCCTGTCTGGATTGTCTTTTAAGGTCCTGTAGTTGGCGAGAGCGGGGACGGCAGGGACGGCGGACCAGCTGCTGGGTGGTGACTTCATGGACAGCTGGCCCGAGCCCTGCCCTGCCTTTCTGAGGCCTCCGGAGCTCGCCCGCACCTGCAGGCTCCAGGCGCTCGTGCTCTGTGACCCACGCAGGGGCTCGTGCTGTCCCTCGTCCTTGGCGCCGAGCTGGCCAGAGCCTGTCTTCCCTCTTTCCTGCATTATTCCCCTAGTCCAGGAGGGGAATGTTTGCTCTGCCCCTTCATCTGCAGCCTAGAGGCCGTCAGAGAAGAGTCGCCCACGTGTAAGGACGAACCCGTTGCCAGAGGCCAGGTCGGGAAGCCTGAGCCTTGCACGCTTGGCGCAGTCAGGCAGGCCGCAGGGCCGTGCGGGAGCTGGGCTGGGGCGGCCCTGACGGCGCCTCCGCCTTCCATTTGCCGCCGTGAGGTGCTTTGAGATTTAGAGTCCACGTGTTAAGGCACTGTTTTTTTCTTTCAAAAAAGCCGTCTTTCCTGTTAAATGGTGCTGGGACAGTGGAAGGGATTTCGGCATTCAGCAGTGGGTCTCTTCGGTAATGATGGTGGACGCTGTTTCACTCGATGCGTCGGGGTTGGTGGGATGAAAACGCTGATCCCTGGGGGCCCCTCTCAACCGCGACCCCGTCCTGCAGCACGTTCTCCTCTCACCTGCCTCCCAGCAGGTGTCTCACCTGGTGCCGAGGGTCCTGGCGGGCACGCGAGGTTCCTGCCCAGGACAGTGGCGCCCACAGACGAGGAAAAGGGGGCCTGTGGATGGGACTGAGCTCAGCAAACCCAGGAGCCCTTCAGAGTTCTGCACAAACGCCGTGCCTGCGTGGTGGGGTTCGCCAGAGGCCCGTGTGCCGCTGGCCGCTCACGTGTGTCTGCATTTACTCGCCTGCTGCTGCTGAGCCTCAGGGGGCATGGGCACCCCAGCTCCCTCCCTCCCTGCCGTGGGTGCTCCAGGCCCAGGGGAGGCAGTGGGGAAGGAGGCGCTCACCTGCCGGTAGGGGGGTGACCAAGACAGTATCAGGTAGTGCGAAGCACAGCAAAGAAAAGAGAGCTGGTGTTGGGATGGGTGGGGCAGGGTGGGGGGAGGTGAGGGGTGGGAGGTGGGGGGGGCTCCATCCACAGGACTGGCAAAGGTGAGTGGGAGGGAGAGCCGAGGACCAGAGCCCCCGCCGTGGCCACGTAGTGGGGGTGGGAGCCCTGGACGCAGCATGTGCAAAGGCCCTGGGCTGGAATGAGCCGGGCCCGGGGAGGCAGGGGTGGGCCCGGAGGGGGTCAGTCCCTGGGGCTCGCAGGCATGTAGTCCCTGCGTCTGGCTCAGCCCCTGGCCCCAGTCAGAGCTCTGTGGATACTGGGAGGAGCTCCCTGAGCTACAGCCGTGCCAGGGGCAGCCAGCCCGTGGTCCAGGGGCAGCCAGCCCGCGGTCCAGGGGCGGAGTGCTGCGAGGACGTGCTGCAGCCCGGCGTTGCGCTCCTTCTGGGTCTTAGTCCTGCCGCGTCGGCGCTTTGGGTGGACTCTGCCTTCCTCTAGCCTCTTCTCCGCAGCGCCTGTGGGTGGCTGTCGGGGAGGGCAGGGAGCCCCGACGTCGCTGGGCAGGGTAAGGTGGGCTTAGGGGACTGCACTGCCGTCGTGCTTGTAGGTTAGGCTGTGACGCCTCACGCCTTGGCAGGCGGAGGTGACGCCTCACCTCGTCCAAGGAGGAGCGCCCTCATGGGGGGATGCTGAGGCGTAGGGGAGAGGGGAGAACCAGGGTGTTTTCAAGCCCTCTAGTCCTTGCTGTCTATTTGGAAAAGGGATTTTCACTATTAACTCTCCTTGCCCAGATTATCCTTGTAAAACGGTTCTGTGTTTAGGTCGATCTTCAGAGGAGCACACAGGTTGCAGGGATCTGGGGACACGCTGCTGGCGTCAGGCTCACGGACCTGGCTTTGGTTTGTTTGAATTACCTTTGGGCGTTTTAATGCTGTTTGCCTTGGCCGAGCATTTATAAAATAAAATATGTTTATATACCACATTCTATGGAGGGTCAGAGGCAAAGGGCATTTGACAGGTAAGACGAGATGATTCATGTTTGTGAAATCACACATGCACGCACACACATGTGCACATGCACACATGCACACGTGCCTAGATCCACTGACATGCACACGTGTACACACATGCACTCTGAGGCAATATACGAAGTGCCGGTGGGGAAGTGGCACAAGTATGTCCAGCCGGTGCCCCTGAAGTGATTCCACTGCCTGCCAGGATGAGCAGACCACTTAATAGTTGTTGGAAAACGCACGCAGTCTGTAAAAAGTTTTAAGCTGACTTTGATGATGGGAGTGTAGTTAATTTTTATTTCTCATTCTTGGTCCACGCCAAGCTAGGGAAGGAGCCGCTCCAAGCACCCCCAGAAACGTGCTCTGTGGCCCGAGCGCTTTGTCTGCACTTCCTGGAACGTAGAGAGCCAGTGAGAGGATTCTAACCCAGGACTCGGCTCCTGGGAGCCGGAGGAGGAAAAGGGAAAAGGCTGTGCTCTGTTGCTTGGAGAGTCTGAGGTTTGGAATGGTGGGAGACCCTGGAGGGGCAGGGGCTGCACTTGGAGTCGTTGGGAGGGAAATTCAGTGAGCGTGGAAGGCGACAGTGACCGCGAATCCCACAGGCGCTGGTGGGGGGGTCAGCCTCCTAGCGCGCAGATCGGGCAGGGGCCAGGGACGCCGCCCAAGCCGCGGGAGGGGGCGGGGGGCAGGTCTGGGGGAGAATCTGGAGATGGGCGTTCCCGGCGACAGAGGAGAGAGACAGCTGTCAGACGAGCGTTTCCCCGTGCACTCAGGGAGCTCACTTCCTTTTTGCTGCCGGCCCCTCCGCACTGCTCAGCAGTGAGGCTTCAGCCGCAGGCTCGTGCTCGGCTCTCCCGGAGAAAGATCGGTCCTTAGTAGTAAGGTGTCTGGGGCCAGCACTTCTGCACTGTGCGTCTCCCGTGCTTTTTGCCCTTTTGGGGAATGTCAGGGGAACTTTGTTTTGTTTTGTTGTTTTTGTTTTTTTAGGAGGTGCTGGGGATTGAACCCAGGACCTCGTGCATGGGAAGCAGGCGCTTAGCCACTGAGCTACACCCGCTCCCCATCATGGGAACTTTTAGGAGCTGGTGTGGGCAGTCCTGAGCTGGTCCGGGTCTCAGCCCCAGCATGTCCATCTGTGTCCTGGCACCAGTACTGAGTCTCCGCCTCCTCGTCCATGAAAATGGAGGTGGCGCCCCAGCTCACTTCAGGGACACTGTGAGGAGTAGATGTCATTAGTCCTGTGCTGGAATGACATCAGTACGTTGGGGTGCGCTCCTAGACTCAGCTGGAAAGCCATTTTCCATCGGCAGCTGCACACACATGCTCATGCACACGCATGCCCGATCCACCGACATGCACACACATGCTTGGATCCAACGACACGCACACACATGCACACACGTGCCTGACCCGCCAACACGTACATGCACACACACGTGCCACACGTGCCCGACCCGCCAACATGCACACATGCACACAGACACATGCGCACATGCACACGTGCCTAGATCCACTGACATGCACACGTGCACACACATGCAGTGTCTGACACGCACACACACAGTTAAATCCACTGATGCACACACACATGCACACGTGCCTGGCCCGCCAACACGCACATGCACACACACGTGCCACATGTGCCTGACCCGCCGACACATGCACACATGGACACACATGCACATGCGCACACACATGCCTAGATCCACCGACATGCACAGCATACACATGCACATGTGTGACTGACATGCACACACAAGTGCATGCAGATGCACATACACACGCCGACACGTGCACGTGCACACATGCACACATGTGCCTAGATCCACCGACATGCACACACGTGCCTGACGCGCACACACGTGCATGCACGCGCACACACATGCCATGTGCATGCGCACACATGCATACATGAACACACACATATGCACATACATGCCTAGATCCACCGACATGCACAGTGTACACATGCACATGTTCCTGACATGCACACACACGTGCATGCACACGTACACACACGCCGACACATGCATGCACACATATGCACACCTGCACTCACACATCTTCCCTTGGTCGTTTCACTCGAAACATAAATTCTGTGGAGGTTGCCACAATTTCTGCATCCCCAGAAGGACTTCATTCTCCATGAGTCTTTACGGGGCGAGGAGGTCACTTCAGAGCTGGAAGCAGGTCCTGGCCTGAAAGGTGGTTTCTGCCGCTCTTTCCTGGGCAGCTCGGAGCCAGCGCCTGCCACAGCCCCTTCATGCCCAGGGCACGCCCTTGACAGAGAGGGGGGCGTGCCCTTCTGGGCTGACGACCAGCACTAAAGACTGAACTTCACAAGTGGAATACTTGCACGACTGCATTAAAGTTACGTTTCAAGCCCTGAGGAAGCTGCAGGCTGCTTCCTGCTTTCCTCTCCTCTGGGCTGCCCCTTTCCCTTCGCCCCGTGCCCTCAAGTAGTTTTCCCTGCAGCTTCTTTCTTCCCTTTGCTGCCCCAGCTTCCAGAGTTCTCAAGGCTGCCTGTGCACCGAAACACCCGGGAGAGTCAGGATGCCCAGATGCCGCTTAAACCAGGGCGTCTGGTCAGCCGAAGCTCCCACGCGATTTTCCTGCAGTCAGCTTGGGAACAACTGGTGAAGAAAAGCTACCTAATTCCGTCTTTCGGCAGTAGCTGCCAAGAATACTGGTCCTCTTATGTAAGTTTGGTCTATTTTTGTGAGCCTTGAGCTCGAGTATGTTCTTCCCTTTTGGAAGATTTGGGTGCTTGTCTTTATATTCACAGTTAAATGTTGATGGCAGGTGATGAAGAGCTTATTGGATTACTCAGTGGTGCTTTTAGCCGTGAGTAGGTCTTCTGGAAGTCCCAAGAAGCTTGCTATTGACAACAAAAGCAATGACCAACAAATGCTAAAATGCAGCTTTAGATCTTAAGAAAATACCACTTTTCTTATGTGCCTCAGACTAAACATGGGGCATGAACTGGGGCGTTGAGTAGCTGGGCAGTCATGGTTTTGTTTTTCCCTATTATTTCTCTGTGGGTTTTATTCTGGGGGTGGGGGAGGCTCGAACCCACGTGTGACAGACTTCTGAAGCAGACATCACCCGAGACAGCCCAGTGCGGCGCATGCTCCTCCAGCACCGAGCATGCTGGGAGTGTCCTGAGGGAGGACCTGGCCCTCGCGAGACTGCTTGTGGGCCCCCTGCCTCCTGGGGATGGTTGGCGGTGGTAAGCCTGCCGCCCCTTGTCTGTAGGCCTCCGACGGGCCGCCCTGGAGGGCAGAGGACTTCCCTCCTTTCCCTGGAGCTGCTGCTGCTTAGGAAGGACTCGCTTGTGAGTGACTGGGGCAGAGTGGGGGAAGGGCGTGGTGCCTGGCGCCCCAGGACTCAGCTGACTCCTGTTGGAGAAAAACGGGGCGCAGTGTGGGAAAGCGGTGCAGAGGTTCAGCCAGCGGGCAGTTGACATTTTCTGCCTATTTTCTTTTACTTCTGCACATTTCTCTATAGTTCATTTGTTAGAAATAGTTGAGAGCTACTGGTTATTTTTTTTCAAAAGCCCTATAAAAAGTCTATATACTGTATAATGTATGTGAATCTATCTATAAAAGACAGGTTTTCCGGTGTGCAAATCACACGTAACTAAGCATGCAGTTAAAGTAAGAGAAGCCACCTGGCTGTCAGGTTGAGCTTTGAGAGAGAGGATCACCTGGGTCTGGGTCAGGTTTGGACAGTTCACCTGGAGGTGTCCGTTAGTCAGAATGGTGAGACCCTGGTAGACGGGGACGGCGCGAGCCCCTCCCCCGGGCTGCGCGTGCTCAGGAAACCACCCGTGGCCGGCGGAGCAGCTCGGTTTTCTGCAGGCTCATTTCCTTCACCTCTGGGAGCCTGAGTTGGCCGTCCCCTTTCTGGGGATATTTCTGCGTGTAGAATCAATACTCTCTCCCTAGGGTAGCGATGGAGACTCATTTTTCAAAAAAGCCACGTGCAGTTCACTAACGCATTGTGTGCTTTGCTTCGTGGTGTCAGAAGCGGGCCCTGCTGCGTCGTGCGCTGCCAGAGGGGCTGGCGCGGCGGCCCTGGGTGGGGGAGGGCCCTGGCCTTGCTGTCTGCTCCCTGCTCCTGTGCGCGGCTCCCGTGAGCCCTGCTTCACCGCAGCTGGAGTGCTTCCGTTAGGCAGCGGTCGCTGGACCTGCTCGTCGTGGGATCCCCGCCCCAGCCCCTTGGAGATCCGAGCACCAGCTCAGAGAGGGGTCCACGGGTCCGAAATTCCAGCTCTTCCCTCGTTCTTCAGTCCCGGGGTGGCCTGTAGGTCCATCCCACGCGGCTGTAGAGTGTCACCCTTCCATCTCGTACCTGCCCAGCAGCTATTCACACGAACACCTCTCTGTCCAGGTAGCACCCGTAGTGTCTGCATGCTAGTTGGACCCTGCCTGATACGCTTTCTCTTTTCAGTGTTTTTCGGAAGGCGCAGGGCTCCCTCGTTAGTTAGACCACAGCCTTCCTTACCTCAGGCTTTCGGCTCGGTTTTAGTGGTCGTGTCTCATGAAGTGCGTTTCTAAACAGCCAGGCGGAGAGAGCTGCTTCCTGGAGAGATTGGCACAGATGGCTCATGTCACTCACGTTCTTTTTGGCTTTATTTTTAGATAAAAGGGTGGCGTTTTCCAACCTTATCTCCAGACTCGAGGTCCGTTACGCAACGACTGTCACTTCCTCCATCTTGCAGGTGACGGCGGCTCATGCTATTTAAGCTGCTGATGCATCCAAAAGGGTATGAGACGGTTTGTGAGGAGAGGTGTGTATACCATGAGTAAGACGGATGCGTTAAGACACGGGTTTAAAAGTCAAGGGCCAAGTGCTTTGGGGGGTGGGGTGGGGAGAAAAGGGGGAGAGGAAGTAGGTGGAGAGTCAAGTGCTGAAGGAGCTGCCTTGGCATTTCACACCTGCGTTTAATCGCCTGGGGGTCCTGCTCCCCGTTCCCCAGAGGAGGCGCCCAGGCACCAAGACCTGGCAGGCTGGAGTCGTCCTCTTTCCGGCACGTTCTGCTGACTGCTTGCCAAGGAGACCCTTCAGTTGAGTGCAAAAGCCAGAGCAAGAGAGAAAACATGTTAGGCTCCATAGTCCTCATTTTCTAAGACAGGGAAGCGTTTCTAAGACAGGGAAGCGTTTCCTGAGAGACAGACGTTCTCTTAGCCATGAACCTTGTTGAGAATCTGGTGGAATTTAACTTCAAGCCCACTGAGCATCCTAACGCACAGCGTCGACTGGGGAGAAGCACACAGGCATACCCGTGACCACTTTTAAAAGTCAACCTCTGACCTGAAGCAGGGACGTTAAATCGTCGTTTTGTAAAGGTGGTTCTGCGAGAGCACGCTGCCTCTGGATGCAGCAGGTGAGGGCTGAACCTGAAGGAGCTCCTGCTGTTCGTGGCTTCACCCTGGGGGCGCATAGCAAGTGTCCAGATGGCTTTTTTTTCCCTCTCCTTTCTTTCATATGGGCTTTTGATAAGGGGTTGAATCCACCCTGTGGACACTGAGCAAGGCACTGAATCTCTCTCTCTCTCATTCATTCTTTCATTCATTCATTCCATTCTGAGGCTCCAGGGACCGGGGATTGAACCTGGGACCTCCCATGTGGGAAGCAGGCACTCGACTGCTTGATTGAGGCACATGCGCTCCCCAGATAGTGGCATTATTATCTTTTGAATTTAAATACATACACCTTCCCAAACATACGGACTGCTGTCGTTGAAAGTAACAGGTATATAGGAGAATGAGAAATCGCTAATACAAAAAAAAAGCAGAGCCAGGCAATTTGGGGAAAGAAGACAGGGTGAGGTGGGCGGGAAAGTAACGTGGAACGCCTGTTCTGCGCAGAACTGTGTCATTCATTCCTCCTCAGCTGCCAGGCGGGTGAGACTGTCCCCTTGGAGGAAGAGTGGATAGATTCGAATCCGTAACCTTAGCTGAGTCAGGTGTGCTGTTAACTCCTGGTGTGCTGGTGAGAATTAAATGAGGCGACGAAGAACAGGCTCAGCACACAGTTCACGTCCCTGGGTTTTCACTGCTGTCAGCTGGTCCTGCTAGAAGTGCTCCTGTTCTCAGTTGTCCCCTTTGTTCCGGGTGGTGTAGGTTACGAGGGCATCGCGGTGATCAGGGGAGAGTCGGGGCCTCGAGCCTGTGTGTCCACCAGTCCCCGCAGCGAGGGGAGACCTGGCACAGGATGTGGGGCCAGCGACCTGGCCTTTGTGTGGCTGGGATGGACTCTGGTGTGAGTCCACCCAGCGGGGAGTAGCCGTGGCGGCCCTGAGCTCTTCCAGGGACGTCTGTGAATCAGCTCCTTGGTCCTTCAAGGACCTCGGAGGCACTTTTCTTGGTGTTCTGCAGGTGATGCCTTTGTGGGTGAGGAGAGCTTGCCTCGGGCCTCACGCACTCCTCCCATCTCACTCTCCCGCCTCCTCCCTGTGATGAATTCCCAGTTCTGGGGTCCACTTCTCAGGACAAGGCTTAGGGATTTTGGAGTAAAATGCCTTCTGCAGGATTGGCGTCGGGGGGCGGCTGCCCCAGCGTGTTTTTGAGGTGGGTGACGGTGCCGCCACTTGCCCTCCCCCTCCCGCTGCGCCTCCCTCCTGGGTGCTGCCTCCCCACGTCTTGAGCTGGGCTGGTGACAACCTCAGCCAGGAGCCAGGAGACCTCGTGGAGGCTGCCACGCTGGGAAGATGCCCTGGCTGTTGTGTCGGAGAAAAGAGCCCCGTGGGGCAGCCTGGGAGGCTGAGCAACACGGATTGAGAGGCCCAGCCGCCAGGTGCGGGGCTCGGGCAGGTGAGCGTGGGGCTCTGGCAGGTGAACGCAGACCTCAGTGGAAGTTGCCAGGCCTGCCCAGCCACCAGGTGCGGGGCTCGGGCAGGTGAGCACCGACCTCGGTGGAAGTTTCCAGGCCTGTCCAGCC
>JAQZBX010080931.1:0-13750 GCA_029593785.1 Cabassous unicinctus | reverse complement strand
AATTCAAATGGAACATTTTAAATGACAAGAATTCTCTATTGTTTCATTCCCAGGGTCCCTCATGTTTGAAATCATGGAAAACAGAAACCATACCTCAGATTTTATTCTTCTAGGACTCTTTAACCACACAGGAGCCCACCTCTTCCTCTTTGTGATGATGCTGACAATTGTCTTCAACTCCCTGCTGGGTAATGCCCTCCTGATCCTCCTGATTCATGAGGACCGTCACCTTCACACACCCATGTACTTTCTACTGAGCCAACTCTCCCTAATGGACATGATGCTGGTTTGCACCATTGTTCCCAAAATGGCTGCTGACTACTTGACTGGCAAGAATTCCATCTCCCCTGCTGGCTGTGCATTTCAGATCTTCCTCTTTCTCACTCTGGGTGGTGGAGAGTGCTTCCTCCTGGCAGCCATGTCCTATGACTGCTATGTGGATGTCTGTCACCCTCTTCGATATCCCGTCCTCATGAGCTGGGAGTTATGCCTTAGAATGATTTTGGGGTCTTGGTTTCTGGGAGCAGCTGATGGGGTCATGCAGGTTGTTGCTACTTTAAGCTTCCCATTTTGCAAATCACATGAGATTGATCATTTTTTCTGTGAAGCCCCATGCTGGTGAGCTTGGCTTGTGCTGACACATCTGTCTTTGAGTATGCCATGTATATCTGCTGTGTGTTAATGCTCCTGCTCCCCTTTTCCCTTATCCTGACATCCTATAGTCTAATCCTAGCTGCTATTCTCCACATGCGATCCACAGAAGCTCCCAAGAAAGCTTTTACCACCTGCTCATCACATTTGGCTGTGGTGGGACTCTTATATGGGGCTGCCATTTTTATTTACATGAGACCCAAATCCTACAGCTCAGCTAACTATGATAAGATTGTGTCCGTTTATTATACTATTTTCACTCCTGCTCTGAACCCCCTCATCTATAGTCTGAGGAACAACGAGGTAAAGGGAGCTTTACGAAAGTGTATGGGTCAATATATTGCCTCAAATCATGAATAAGATTACATAGATTTGTTCCAATTTCAAGGCTGTCTAAAATGATTGTCTCTTTTCCCAGAATGAAATTATAATTTCAAATATATTTATGTCTATATGTATGTATTTTTTCTACATTGCTTTGAGGTGTGGCCTAATCTTCAAACTTTGTGTTTGTTTTCTATAATGTCATCACTAAATAAAATTGTGGATTCTTAAAAATTACTATTTAATTGCATAAAAAATATATAGTAAAACGTTTCTATACCACTCTTTTAATAAATGTTTCTTAAAAGAATCAACTAAGAAGTCAAATAAATTTGAAGATGAACTGTTGAAATGTGTTTTAGATTAAGGTGTAATTAAATCACAGTAAATTGTAGAGATCTGAGCAAACTTTTCAAAAAGTTTTGGCAAGTATATATGCTCATATAAATCACACCTACTCTCCAGAGTAGGAATGAATATGAAATAGCATTAAACACAATATATCTCAGATAGTAGGATAGATTTTTTTTAGAAATAATGGCAATGAAAGAAAAAACTTTAAAATGGCAATTCATTTAAATAAATTTGAAAATTACTTGAAATATATGTAAAATAAATGTAACCATTTTATTGAATTTAACAATTAATTTTGTTTCTGCTTTAGGAAATATTTCCAAATATGAAAATGTTACTCATTTTTTTTAGTAACTAACAAAAATTGAGAAGTAATAAATATAACAAATAAGATAATTGTTGACTAATTATTAAATATCTACTTGAAATAATCTACAAAAAAACAGACACTGTAATACTAAAAAACCGTATGGATAAGAATAGCAAAATGTGTCTCTGCTGACAATAGAGAAGCTGCATTATTTGACCTGTCCTGAGTCCTGGTTTTGCACTCTGAAGGAATTATATTCATGTTCTGTGCTCTCTCACTCACATTATCTCCTGCACATTTTCTTTTACTTTTCTTAGTGTCCCTTACCTTCCTGTTCTGTGGAGGTTATTGTTCATTTCTCAGAGGCACCCTGAATCTGAAGTTTAATTCCTGCTAAACCATATATTGATCTAGGTAATTATATAAAATTCTAAAATTTAGAATGATATTAACTAAGATTAGGTTATCAAACACCAGTCCTTCAGAAGTTTAATTTACTTTTAGCAGTTTTCATTAACAAATGATTTCAGGGAAAAAAAAAACCTGTGAAATCAGAATTTTAAATCCAGTTGTCAGTTTGGGGAGGAGATTGCAAAAATAGGCTTTAGTAGGAAGACACTGGATTTGATCCTTTGTGAAGAGCAAGGTGGTCACCAATCTCTGTGAGAGAACTCTCAAGGAAAGTTGCTGGATAAAATTTGAGCCATGAATTCAACTCTTTGTAAGGTTGATAATCATCATCTACTATGTAACTGATGCTTTTGTTTTAAGTACATTTGACATTGTCAGTCCTGCAAGGTTCCTAATTATTTATATATTATGTATGTTTCAGTAGTGAAAAATTTTATCAACAAAGCTGTATTTTCCTGTCCTCTATTTGCTTAAGCTTTACTTCAACTATCTCTTCCTAAATGTCACAGAAAATTGAAAGACCATGGCCAATATTTTGAGCTTTTCTAATCTTGGTTGTAACACCATAGACTCAAGTGCAACTTAATTTCCCTTTTATTGTATAGGATGTTACAGGCTAAGGAAATATCTTGCTATCAACAACAAAATCATTTCCCCATAGCCTCAGAATCACTTAAATCCATGTTCTTAATTTCTACCATATATTTTTACATTACATCAATTGCAGTGAAATGCATGACCTATGAGAGTTATGTAGCACCATGAGTAAGATAAAACTGATAAATACGGGCTTGATCATTAAAGAAACCTGTTTTTTCTTATGTTGCTCATTGAAAAAAGAATGTATTCCAAGACCACGGTTGCTTTGGTGACTCCTGGAAAATAAGAAATTGCGTCATTGTTTTCAGTTCCTGCTTCCATAGGATTTCTTCCCCCATACAATGTTCTTGGACAAATGAAGGACCACGATATCCCATTCATATTCTAAGTAGTAGGATGATGGCCACATGGAGGTTTTGTGTTTCTATTATTTTTTGTTTTCACTGTCCAGAATTTAGACATTAAGCTGCACACCCCTGGGTTTCAATGAATGCAAAGAAATGTGTGATCTTATGTGAAGTCAAGGAGAATTCCATGATGTCTGGGCTGAGCAACTTGTATATGGCAGACCCACTAGTGCTGTTCAGTGGCAGATGTGATATATTTGGTGTCACTGTGTGATACTATTCACAGGATTCCCTTAAAATGGAGTAGCATAAACAAGGAGCACAGATATTGTCACCCTGCAAGGATTCTTTAAAACCAGAAGGGCAAAGGAGGTTAACTGTTAATTCTAGCATTCCCTCAATACTATAGAAAGAAATTGTGAGGAACAGAACTGCTTTACTTCAGAATAAGTAACATAACATACCGTGTACTTTATTCTCTCTCCTTCATATCTGCCACATTTGGTACACCCCTGTATGGGTATATGTTTATGTAAGGAAGGCAACCCCGACATTCTCTTTCAATATACTGAGTTCCTTTTTATCCCACAGGAAGACTTATGGAACAATTTTACCAAACAGTGAGTAAACACTATATTTCTGATTCACCTCAGTGGATCAAAGTTTTCTTTAATCTGCGTTATTCTCTCATTTCCTTTAACACTCTCTCTCACATTCATTTTCCAGCTCAATATCCTCCTTCCTCTCCCCCCCTTTCCTTCCCTATCTTTGTATATGCTTAACTGTGTATATAAATACTATAATAATAATTATAGCAATACAGAATAATAGAAAAACTATGGTAATAATAGATATTAGTAGTAGTAATAGTATCAATCACTCTCAAGGTACCAGGCTCTCTTTTTTGTCTATGTGCATATATCTGTGTGTATGTGTGTATATGTGTTTTTGTGTGTGTTTATTTAATGTGTCTCATTTAATCTTCAAAACTAACTCTTGGGGAAAGAACTATTATCACATATAATTTAAAAAATCATTTCAGATATATTTATATATCTTAGACATGCTTTGTGATTGGATAATACCAGGAGAAAATTAAATATAAATAGGAGACTATCCTTCTTTATCTCTTTTCAAACCATTAGTAAGTAGATTACTTCTGTAGTTATTTTCTGAATATAATTATTTGAGTCAATAGTACACTTATTCCTAGGTTAGGTAACATCAATTATAAACATATTGTACAAATATCTGATATTAACAATTTGAAAAAAAATGATTTTAACCAAAATGTGGAAAGCTCTATTCAATGTTGGACTGCCGCTTTTCCCATAGAATTTAAATATAGTTTAAATATAGTCGAGTGAATTAACCAGTTAGTTTGGAATCAGTTGGTCACAAATAAAGTAAGTCTGAATCTTATAATTAGAACAAATGAGTTGTTGATATTATACGTTTATTAAAAAGTTTACTATTCAAACCTATATGTGATGCTGGAGTTTTTAGGTGTAGTTCCAGAGACTGGAGCCTCTGGCCTACCTATGTGTCAGCTGTGCTTGGAATCTCAGTGGAGCTGCAACTCCTACCCTACAGCTCAATGGACTCATCCAAGTCACCTGGCGAGAAGATGGTGATGGGCAACGGCCATCCCAGGGAATGTAAAGGGCTTGCAGCTGCAGGCAGGATAATCCCATCCACCATATCCATGGGATATAAGCCCTCTCTCACTTGGAGGTGGAGTGGACATCACCATCCCAGTCCCCTCAGGATTGGGGGAAGAGCTATGGACTAGAGTGGACTTAATGGTATTCTGTTGTAGACATATTGTGATTCAAGCAATGGAAGAAATTATAACAGTGAAGTGGAGCCGGTGGCCACTAGACGTTTTCCGGGCAGGGAGGGGAAGGGCAGTTGAAATACAGGGGCTTTTTCGGGACTTGGGGGTTGTCCTGAGTGGCGTTGCAGGGACGGATGTAGGCCATTTTACATCAGCATATACCATGCAGAATTGTGTGGGAGAGAGTGTGGTCTACGATGTGAACTGTGGTCTATGCTTAGTGGTAAGGCCCTAGGATGTGTATGTCCATTGCGGGTGATGTGCCACACTGATGAAGGATGTTGGTATGGGATGTTGTATGAGGTGTGGGAGGGGGGGAACATGGGAATCCATGTAATTTCTGAGTAATACTTAGGTAATCTAAGCACCTTTAAAAAATAAATATATACATATATAAAATAACATTTATGTAAGCAAATGCACATATATACATATGTATTTATATATCATTTTACAAATATTGGTATGTATTGTGAAAAATTTGATTTTTACCCACAATAAAAAAAAAGTTTAAAACATGAAAATATCATTCTTATATAGTATAAAATATAGGTGCACACAGAATAAATTTCTCTAAAATTTACATATCGAATAATTTTTAAAACAAATATTCTCAGGAAGAACAGATTTGTTCTCTTTCTGTCTTTTGTAAATTTTACAGACAAAACTTTAAGGTACAGTAATAATATAGGGGAAAATTAGTAACTGTTTGACATAAAAATCTATAGTTCCACCAATATTAGGGAACAGTAGTCCTCCAATTAAAATGTGACTAAGGAAATATTCTGTATGCTTTATTTTTTCCATAAGAGATCTAGAAAAGAATGAAAAATATATTTTGAATATGGCTAAATCAAAATTAATAGTGAGGTAGTAAGATCAAGAAAAATGATAAACCCAAAATAAGAGCATCTTGAATATATTTGAATCAGTTCCAAAATGGTATGTAAGGCCTTTATTTTCCTCCTGGGAAAGAATGATTCAGATATAACTGTGTTCATAGCTAGAAAATGCTTTAAAAAGATGTGTGAATTCAAAGGACCATTTGGACATGAGTATTTAATTAACTAGTTGGACTAAACATATCAAATCTTAACTATTTTCCTCAAGAAAATCAAACATTTTGGGTACTTGTACAAATTTGTCATGTTGGAACAAAACTAAACTCAGTAAAGAATATGGGATTATGATTTTCAGACTACAGGGATTCAACACCTCCCTGAATATTCTGAAGATCATTACTTGATTCTAACATATAAAAGCTCACCTTGTAACACATGCCCACATCAAAGCTGACTGGAAGTCCTTTGACTTGACTATGAAATATGAATTTCTAACTCTCATTTTATTATGTTACTACATGTAAATAACTCCAGGTTTAACAGTTCTTTTTCTTCCTTTTCTATTCATTTCTTATTGACTTCTTTTTTCCCTTTTAGGTAGAAAGTAGGGGATTTGTGATAGGATTTGAGAATCACACTTTCAGTTGTGAGTTCATCCTCTTGGGACTTTTCTTTTCTTTACAAACAAATCTTGTCTTCTTTTCCTATATTTCTCAATTTTAAGATGACTATAACAGAAAATACTCATGATCTTCCTTATCTGCAAGGAGTTATGTACACATACAGCTATGTATTTCTTGCTCAAGCATCTCTCTTTTATGTATCTTACATATTTCCAACATTGTTGCCAAAATGATCACTGACTTTCTGTCAGACAGGAAAACTATTCCATTTGCAGGTTGTAGCTTCCAAATATTTCTGTTCCTCACCCTACTGGTTGGTGAGTGCACTGTCCTGACAACGATGTCCTATGATTACCATGTGGCTATCTGTCACCTACTGTGCTCAGTTTCTTATGATGGAGCAGGTCATCATTCTCATGGCTAGAGGGCCCTAGCTTTTTGGGATCATCAGCTCCACATGTTTCTCAGCTTAGGTACTCCATTTACCTTTCTGTGGTTCAAAGGTCAGACCACTTTTTCTGTGAAGTCCCAGCCATGCTGAAGTTGCCCCATTTAGTCATCTCACACTGCGAATGAGGAGTTGATGTAAGCATTATCATCTTTCTGTTCATTCCTTTCTCCATGATATCTGCTTTTTATATCCAATTTCTCCATACCATCCTCCAAATGAAATCATCAGAGACACCGATAAAGTTATTTTCTCCCTGCTCCTTCCACATGATCTTGGTCATAATGTATTATAGGTCACTGATTTTCACATATATGACACCTAAAAACTACCACACTCCAGACCAGGGTAAGTTCTTGGTAATATTCTATATATTTCCTACACACACACTCAAAGCTCTACTCTACAGCTTTAGAATACAGATGTTTGCTAACAATGAAAAATACGTTCAAATGTAACTTTCTACATAAAAAGTGAATTTGAGAGAAGCTTGAAAAGTGTATTCTCTCTATTTCCATACCATTGTCTAAAGGAAATCTATATAAGATGCCCCTGAGTAGGAAATAAGAATTTTGATAACAACTTGATGGCAAATTTCATAATTTCTCAAGTGCAGAATCAAGTGGCTGTTTCCATTTCCAAAATCTGATGTATAAAGTTAGCTTGCGTGTTGGTTTTGTAAATGAAAATGTCTGAAAATGCATTGTTTCATCTGTGATTCTCATTATTAGACAAGGCAATTACTTAAAAGAATAAATGATGACCCAAAGCCTTCAACTATTGCCAAAAAAATGTAAGAATTAGTAATAATTATTTCTTAAATTAAATCAGCCATGTACAATATATAAGAAAAATGTATACATATAGTGTCCATATTTTTAAAAAAACTAAAATTATATAAAAATCCTTATAATCCATCCGTTATTGAAATCTACAGTCTTCTCTTGAATCTCTGTTATTCATTGCCTGATTTGCTGTGGAATCTATTTTTAATAATTTGAATAACTAATCAATATATTTTAAAGGGTAATATATAAATACTTAATAAGTATCTTCAAAGCATCTATAAATATATAATAATTAATATACATATAAACATATACAGGTACATGAATTTATACTCTGTGATAAGATTGAATTATTGCTACTTGGCTAATAGCAGGAATATAATATTATATAAGGCTATTCTGCAAAGCATGTCTTGTTTCAAATATGGAATTTGATTTATATTTTGCATACTCTACTAGCATTCTCTCATAACTTGTACCACAAAGAAAAAAACAAATGTTTCTCTTGAGAAATTATATGAATATTTTAATAGGAGAAATGAGAAAATATTTTGAGATACATATTCAAGTTAATTTTATTATATGCAGTCAACTAAATATTTTATATTAAGTAAACATAATTATATGCTTAACATAATATGTGGATATTATATAAAACTTTAATGGGTGAAAAGCCATTTCTTTGCTTTTCCCTACTGGAAATTTTAAAAGAAGAATAATAAATAATAGCAAAGTTTTTGGTGAATTTACCCTTATAAAATACAGTAGATGGACATAAAATCTGGTATAAATATAACAAATTCTCACAACATATATTTAAAGAACATTGAAAAGCTTATTAAATCTCATCCAGACGTATTCTTTTCAGAGATACTGACATAGAAAATAATTTTAAATATCATTATATATTAATTTATTGCATGTCAGGTTGAGTTTTTCATATATACTTCTGTATTGATGTGGGTTCTCCAGGGAAACAGAAATGACAAGAGAATTTTATGACATTTATTATAGGAATTGTCTCACACAACTGTGGGGATGTACAATTCTGAATTCCTTAGGGCATGCCTCAAGCTGGGGAATCTGATGAAAGTTTTCACTGAATTCCCCAGGAGTAGCTGGTTTACTGATGCAGAGTTGGAAATTCTCCCTTCTGACTGTTTTTCCTTTAAGTCTTCAACTGTTTGGATGACAGTTCTCTCATGTTGAAAGTAACCTCCTTCGCTGATTATAGATGTAATTAGTCATATTTATTTTAAATTTGTGAAATATCCTCACAGTTACTATCAATGCTTATTTGATCAAACAACTGTAAGCCATAACCTGGACAAATTGACACAAGAACTTAATCATCACAACTTCTATCCCTGCAACTCACTTCAAGCCTTGGTATACCAAGTGGTTTTATTTCAATACAGTATATAATTAGTTAGCATAATAATGTATTAAAATATTATTTGGAGAAGTCAATATTCATTGGAGATGCCAATGTTAATATTAGATGCATCACACACTAAACATTTTGAAAGCTTGCTTTGCAATGCAAACAAACAAATAACAAACAAAAACACCTGGTGTGAACACAGCAAGAGGATGAAATCAGTGGGAATAAAAAGCCCAGATGCCCACACTTTTATATTTGCAGCTGGAGAAAGTCATTCTCCAGCTGAAAAGGTCTGAGGACACTATGGAAACATACTCAGAATTCAAAGATATGAATGTCCATACTAATCTATAATAATGAAAAACAATATCTGGTAGGGTTAAAAGCTTTTTTTTTTTTTGTCTTACAGGGGCATTAAGAATATAGACAGAAAAGTTTAAAATGGGTTTGAGAGTAATATAAGACTTCTAAAATGTAATGTGTGTGTGTGTATGCATGTGAGTACACCACACACATGATTTCTTTGTTTAAAAATTGGTTCCACAGTTCAATCACCATGGATCATTGGATTTTAAGAAATACATGGATAAAGAAAACATAAAAAATGAGAAATTTTAAGCATAAATCACAAAATTTAAAATCTTGTATCAAACAATGATCTATAAATTTTAAAATCAATATTAATTTTAATGATCAGCATGTGCATTTACATTGGACAGATTCAGGAATCTCTATATTTCATAGCAGAGAGACAGGCTGTCTACTGAACAGCGCCTTACAGTACTCTGGTAGCTGGATATGTTTTATATTCTTTTATTGAAAATTATCTTAAAACAAAGCATAAGTTTCTTTGTTGGTGACTTTTTTTTTGCTATAGGTAGAGAAAACAAGGAACAACAGATAAAACTTGGATAACACTTTGTAATGATTTAGAGTGCTCAAGCAAAATAATAACATTAACATACAAGCTACTTCAGTGGAATAAGTTGATTGTTCTTCCCCCTCTATGTTCTCATTCCTATTTGTAACATTATATCCCAGCCCTCTTTTTTTAAAAATTAGGTGATGCTGGCTTGTTTCTTGTTTGCTGTGTTCCCTTTTCCTTGATTTCCTCTTTTTTGTGTATACTGATTTTGTCTACCAATGCTATCTCTTTTCCTTCCTTCACCTTTCTATCTTTTGCTTTCTATTGTTGTTCTTACATTCCACCTTTGTTTAGTCCTCAATTTTTCTGGTTTTTATTTCTATCTTGTCTATCTTTCTTTTATTAAATTTTTCTCTTTTTGTCTTTGCTTTTTCCCTTTCTTCTCATCATTCTGGCCTTTTAATTCATTCTATATATTTTTCTCTATTCGGTTTCCCATTTAATTGTTTGTACTCCACTTTTTTTTTCTATTACTCTATATGGCTTACACAAGTTATTTATTTATTTTCCTAGGTCTTATACAGTTCTTCTTCTAACTTTTACTATTATCATTACTATTACACTTTTCTTTTCTTACCTCTTCGGCTTTCTCTGGCCCTAATCTTTTTCTTTCAAGGGAACATAGACAACAGCAAGGAAATAGAATAAGAGGAACAAAGAGAAAACGTAACACACACACACAAACAGCAACTAAATAAAACCCTGGAATACAGAGAGAAGCTAATCAACTGAATAAACACATCAAGTTAAAAAGACCAGACAGCAACAAAAAATTGCAGACCATACTAAGAAATAGGAAGACATGGCCCAGTCCAATGAACAAGCTGAAAACTAAGAGGAGATGGAGAACATCAAACAACTAAACAAAGATATCCAGACAAATATCCTAGACCTACTTAATGAAGTGAAGGAAAGATTAAGGATATTAAGAAGACAATGGGAGAACATAGTGAAGAAATTTTAAATATACATAGAAAGATAATGGATATTATCTTTATATCCATTAATAATGGATATTATTAATGGTGATGAATGGCACATCCAAGAAATAAAAAATACACTGGAAGCACATAACAGCAGATTTGAACAGGCAAAGGAAAGAATTAGCAATGTGGAAGACAGTACATCTGCAATCAAACAGATAGTAGAACATATAGATAAAAAGATAGAAAAGTCTATTCATTCAAATTATGGTTTAAAACATTTAAAATTTCAAACTTAATTTCTTGAATATGTTTTTCTCAGTATAGAAAAAACATTGTTTAAAAATTTTGCTATAATTCATTAATGAATTAAGTTGAATTGAAAATTCCCTTCTTTTATGTTAATAAAACAATAGTATGATTAACATACAAATATATTCATTATCTAGCTATAGTTCACAGAAATTTTTCTAGATTGCTAAATATATTCTTCTCTCTTTCAAAATTAATACTGTCTTCCAATCGCTGATAGATGGATATTTAATGTCATTGGAATTCATTCCTCTTTCTCTTTATTCAAATAGGTATGATATAAGACTGATTGAACAAAAATCTACGTAAAAATATATTTCCATTTCATTAATTTCAAGTTGAATTTGCTTCTTCAGATTTTAAATATTTTAAGGTCTACATATCATCACAATGATCCAAAATACATATTTTTACTAAAGATCAAAAATGACTGCTTCATTTGGACCATTGCTATTGCTAAGGATGTTCAAATTTTCTAAAATTTTCCAAACCATTTGCAAAATGATAATTTCTCACTGTAATAGGCATCTAAATTTGATTTATAGGGAAATTTAATGACTTCCATACTGTTGGGAAAAATGTGCTCACTGGGACATGGAGAATGATGATTGCAGGCAGAAAGTTTATGGGGAAGCTCTCCCAACAGAGGGGATCTGAAGAATAGACATAAGCCTGCCCCTGGAAAGGAAGGATTTGAATTTATACAGTACATTCCTAGGTGGGGAAATGATAGTGGGTGAGAAGCGGTCAAGGGTTTGAGTAAGGTTTAGGGGCCAGTAGGAAGCCCTAGAGGTGAAAATTTTCCCTTGTGTGGCTAGAAGGTAGTGGGTTTAGGGAGTTATGTTTTCTAGGAATGCTGGAGGAGCAGGTGGTGCCTTGATGTGGAGGAGTGAAGGTCTCTATCTCACTTTACTCCCAACTCCACGTGGTTTCTTTGTTCAACATTTGGGGAAGTGCCTTGTCTTTAGGCATGTAGGCTATGGAGGGGGTCTTGTCTTTCCTCAATGCATGATAGGGGGAATTGAGTCACAGATTGTTAATTATTGCAAACCTAGTGAGGGGAAACTCTAACACATACATTTATTAGGCTTTTATATTTCAATCTTGGATATCCTGACATGTATTTTGCTTATGCTGATTTTCAGAGTTCTATATGTATTATGAATACATATTTTTCTCAATTATTTTCCAAATATTTATGTTCCGTCACATTTTCAACATTGATTACCTTTTCCATTTTTCTTAGAAACATTAGATTTTAATTATCTATATAATTGAACTGAGTTTTGTATGGTTTATCCCTGGTGTCATATTAAGAAAGATCATACCACTCACATATTCCAGGAAATAAGAAAACAAAATCTACAGCTTTGTTTTTCTTGTAACTTAAAAACTTAAATGTGTACATTTCAATATTTAAAAAGATTCTGGGATGGTGATGCCCACAGTGCCTCTAAATGAGAGGGGGCTTAGATCCCATGGGACAGATGGATGGGACTATCTGGCTTGTAATTGTAGACTTTCTCTTTTCCTTGGGATGGTCATTGTCCATCATTAACTTCTTGTTATTTGCTGTTGAGATTCAGGGCCCAACTGGCACCTGGAAAGCTCAAAGATTTAAGTCTCTTGGATATAAACCTATTAACTCTAGTACTAAATCTAGGTTCAAATAGAAGGAGCAGAAGAGCCATTTGTAGGGAAACAACAACTGAGGTTGTGTCAGAGTCCAACTCTGTCACAGTGG
The DNA here is from genome assembly GCA_029593785.1 of Cabassous unicinctus. Classification (NCBI taxonomy): domain Eukaryota; kingdom Metazoa; phylum Chordata; class Mammalia; order Cingulata; family Chlamyphoridae; genus Cabassous; species Cabassous unicinctus. Next base: position 927 of record JAQZBX010080931.1, on the reverse strand, counting down.
GGAGCATAAATTCCAAAGTAGGGCCCACTGACAGGACACCAAACTCCTGAGCTGTTAGCCTTGCCTATAGTATCTGGATGTCTCCAGAGACCTCAGGCGCCCCATTATTTGAGGCAATATTTACTGTGGCAGTCAATGAGATCCTGCTGAGACATGCATGCACATAAACTCTAGAATGAGCTCCTGTTTCAATTTAAAGTCTCTTAGCCATATGAACTCATTTGTCTTTACCCTTTCCCCCTTTTGTTCAATGTCTTTAACTACTTGCATTGCTAGTTGGTACTTGGTAGTAATCCCTCAATGTCAGGAAGGCTCATCCCTGGGAGTCATGTCCCACACCAGGGGGAAGGTAATGCAGATATATGCTGAGTTTGCTTAGAACAAGGCCACATTTGAGCAACAATGAGTCTCTCAGGAGATAACTCTTAGGCAACCTATAATGTTTGGTTCAGTTTCAAATTGAAAGAAAAAGGTTCATAATTAGAGTGACCTGTATCAAGGGCCTGTCAATGGTCCACCCTCCTTCACTAGTCACTGCCCCTGTACTCACAAGATTCTTGCTGTCCCATTAGAGAATGTGGCAGAACTCCCCAAGATGGAAATTCAATATTCTTTTGGTTATTGTATGGATCTCCACCTACTGTCACAATGCCCCATGAACATTGAACTCATTAATATGCCTTACAGGTATGCCCCAGGTGAACCTCCTCCCATGCACCACACCATCTCTGACACCCTACACCAATGCTCCTCCCCTGCCACTGTTTTAACCCTTCTGTGGTCCAAAACCTCTTCAAAAATGAAGTCAACAAAATAACTGAATAAAATTAATAAGAAAATGAAATAATGATAATTTTAAAAATAACAAATAAAATACAAAATTGTATAAAATTTTGAAATAATAAAAAATTTAAATTTAAATTTAAA
>JAQZBX010080930.1:0-13748 GCA_029593785.1 Cabassous unicinctus | reverse complement strand
AAAGAAATAAAACAAATCTTAAAAAAAAAAATTAAATTAATTAAGATTATCCACAATTATCTGAAAATGCTATTAAAATACTCCTCCCTTTGCCAACTACCTATCTTTATAAGTCCATATTTTCTTCGTATACTTCAACCAAAACATCATAAAGCATAAGACAATGTAGAAACAGATATAAGAATCCAGCTGTCTTCTATTCAGCCAGACTTTAGAGAGATTTGCAAAAAAAACAATATCACTGTTGTCAAATTATTTCTTTGTTTTGAAAAATAGTTATGTTTCATTAAATATGCTTTATTTATGTTAATATGCAATTGTTATTTTTAAATGAATTAATATGTGTCTTTTTAATTTCTCAAGTTTTCATTTCTAATATGCAAATATTGATAGCTATAATCCATATAAACAAAAGTTGTTTGAGGACCTGTATAATTTTTAAGAATCTAAAAAGGAATCCTTGTTACAATTGATGAAAATATATTATTTAATTACACTAACTGTAGTCCATAGTTACATCAGGGCTCACAGTTTGTGTCATACAGTCCTGTTTTTTTAAAAATTTTACTCTAGTAACATATATGCAACCTAAAATTGCCCCTTTTAAGTACATTCAATTATGTAATTTATTGATGTTCACTGCATTCACAATATTGTGCTACCATCACTACCATTCATTACCAAAATTTTTGTATATAGCGTGAGGTAGGGGTCCACCTTCATTCTTTTACAATATGGCTATCCAGTTTTCCTGGCAGCATTTGTTGAAGAAACTATTCTTTCCACAGAGTGGAATGGTGATACCCTTATCAAAAGCCAATATGCCATAGATAAAATGTTTGTTTCTGAATTCCCAACTCAATTCCATTGGTCTATAAGTCTCTCCTTCGGTCAGTAACATGCTGTTTTAAAATTGAAGAGTGTGAATCCTCCAACTTCATTCTTCTTTTTCAAGATGAATTTGGCTATTTGAGGACCTTACCCTTCTATATACATTTAGTGATTGGCTTTTTATTTCAGCAAAGCAGGCTATTGGAATTTTATCGAGATTACATTGAATCTGTAAGTTACTTTGGGTAGAATGGACGTCTTAACAATATTTGGTCTTCTAATCCATGAATTTGGAATATCTTCTGATTTATTTAGGTCTTTTTAAATTTCTTTCAGTGATGTTTTAGTTTTCTATGAATAAGTCCTTTACATCATTGGTTAAATTTATTCCTAGATATTTGATTCTTTTAGTTGCTATTGTAAATGGAATTTTAGTTGCTATTGTAAATTTCTTTCAGTGATGTTTTAATTTTCTATGTACAAGTCCTTTACATCCTTGGTTAAATTTATTCCTAGATATTTGATTCTTTTAGTTTTTGTTATAAATGGAACTTTAGTTGTTGTCAGTAGCAACAATTTATTTTCTTGATTTCCTCTTCAGCTTACTTATTATTAGTGTAGAGAAATAATACTGATTTTTGAATGTTGATTTTGTACCTTGCCATTTTGCTGAATTTGTATATTAGCTGTAGTAGCATTGTTATAGATTTTTCTATATATACAATCATGTCATCTGCAAATAGGGAAAGTATGAGGGTGATGTTGGCCTCATAGAATTAGTTAGGCAGTGTTCCCTCCTCTTCAATTTTTTGAAAGAGTTTAAGTAGGATTAGTGTGAATTCTTCTTGGAATGTTTGGTAAAATTCTCCTGTGAGGCTATCTGTTCCTGGACTTTTCTTTATTGGCAGGTTTTTGATAACTGATTGAATCTCTTTACTTGTTATTCATCTATTGATAGCTTCGATTTCTTCATGAGTCAGTTTGTATGTTTCTAAGAATTTGTCCATTTCTTCTAGGTTATCTAATTTGTTGCCATATAATTGTTCAGAGTATTGATCAATTATTGATCTTTTTGAAGAATCATCTTTTGGTTTTGTTGATTCTATTTTTTTTTTTAATTCTCTAATTCATATATCTCTACTCTAATCTTTGTTATTTCCTTCCTTCTGCTTGCTTTGGATTTAGTGTGTTCTTCTTTTCTAGATCCTCCAGTTGCGAGATTAGGTCTGTGATTTGATATCTTTCTATTTTTTTAAATGTAAACAGTTATAAATTTCCCTATCAGCTCTGCTTTTGTTGCATGTTCTGTTTTTATTTTAATTCTCCTCAAGATATTTCCTAATTTCTCTTGTGATTTCCTCTTTAATCCATTGGTTGTTGTTGAAAAGTATTTTGTTTCATTTCCACATATTTGTGAATTTTCCAATTTTCTCTCTTTTATTGATTTCTAGCTTTATTCCATTGTGTTTGGAGAAGATACATTGTATGAGTTCAATATTTTAAAGTTTATTCAGACTTGTTTTGTGACTTATTCTCTCCTGGGGAATGACCCATGTGCACTCGAGAAGAATTTGTAGTTTGCTGTTGTTGGGTGAAGTGTTCTTTGCATGTCTATTTGTTCTTGTTGGCTTATAGTATCGATCAAGTCTTGTATTTCCATAATGATCCTCTGTCTAGATATTCTGTCTACTATTGAAAATGTTGTATTGAAGTCTCCTATTAATGTAGCACTATTTATCCCTCAAATCTGTCAATATTTGCCTCATATATTTTGGAGCTCAATGTTATGTACATATATATTATAAATGTTATGTCTTCTTGTTGAATTGACTCCATCAGTATATAGTGACTGTCTTTGCCCCTTGATTTTTATCTTGTTCCTTTGGATGGGTCATCATTTCCTGTTACTTTGTTTGACTTGTAATCTTTTTTTGCATGCTATACATTTTAATATTTTAACGTGTTATCTCTGGGATTTAGGCCCTGAGCTGTCTATTTCTCAAGTTTGTATCTACCTAGTGATATGAGAAAGATTTCCTTGAGTGCTAGCACCTACCAGAAACACATACCAATGCAAACAGCACCCTTCATAGTGTGTGCTAATTGGCTCTGTTGTCTGGTGCTCTCCTTCATAGTTTAGCCCTCCTATCAAGAAGATCAGACTCAGGCAACAGTGAAATGGGTCCCCTCTGTCTTTTTTGAATCTGCTTCTTGTCCTGGGTTTGTAGAAATCCCCCTTTTATAGGAATCGGAATGTCCTCTCCACTTCTCTGAGTTAGACTGTCGCTCCCTCATGTTGCTCAATTGTATGTCTTAAAACAGGTGATCATTTGCCCCAGCCACTTTGACTTACTAATTTTTCACACTGCTTTAGCTGTCTATAAGCTGTTTCTCCCTGCAGGGCAAATTCAAGGAGGGTGAGCTAATTTCCTGGTTCAGTCTTTCAGGCATCCACCAGATAGTTTGGCACCAATATGCACATAGGTGTTACCCTCCTCTCTCTGGAACATGGCCAGAGACCCACAATGGGAGTGCAGGCTGACTCCACACAGTGCCAGGGAGGAGTTAGGAGAGGGTTCAGCATGGGTTTTACAAGCTTCTCCTATCAGTTCTAAAGCTATGTTTTCTTGATTAGGCACTTGCCCAATTATTGTAACCCTGTAAATGTTTTTCAGAGTTTTGAGGAAGATGGCTCTGCTTGTTTTTGCTAGTTTAAAGATTCCGTGGATGCACAGTGCCCTAGAGGATCTTACACCACCATCTTGGTTGACTGGGAGACCCTTTATTCTCATTTTTACAGATAGGGTTTATCGGTATCTTCTAGTCTAGTATAGATCATAAGATTGCTATTCAAATTAAATTCCAGTGGGCAGTTTAGGTCACTCATAGCTAACTTATGTAAGAAAGTTAGTCATTTGAATGAAAACTTTGTGTAGGCGACAAAACCACCCCATTTCCACATAAAGTAGGTGCATCCCTCTCCATTGAAGTGGTCTTGGTATTCAGCTCTAAAAACAGGCCTACATTGTGTTAAAAATCTAACCCATTTGTCGAAATTATGTGAAAAAAAAAATCAGCTTTGATATGGTTTAGGCAAAAATATCCTACCTGTGTCAAAAGGATTACAAAGTTCGTTTCTTTAAAACTTTTTGTGATGATTAAAAGAAATTTTGAATTCCAAAGAAAACTTTAAAATAATTTAAGATACAATTCTAAGAAAATAATTTAATTGCCTTGAATGCAAAGGGAGAGTTGTGAGTAGGGGGAAGATGGTGTGGAGAAGCTATAGATAACAGCAGAGGTAGTGTCCTGCTGTGCAGAGGGCTGAGGTTGTTAAAAGCAGGAAAATAAGAAGAAAAAAAGAAAAAAAAAAGTGTGAACTTGGAAGAATTAGCAACATGTCTGACCAAGCCCTGGTACCACAATGATTCTTTGACCTTGAATTATTTGTGGGGGCAGTTGATAAGGTCCCCAAAAGATGCAAAACAAGTTTAAATAGAGAGGAAAGCGAGTTAAGCCAGAAGAAACAGTGAAGATGTTAGACATGTATATGGGTTGAAGAAGAGAAACATGTGCCTACCAGTCCTGCTTACTCACTTGCTAAATTTCTATGTAAATCTGGCTATAATTATGCATATATAGATAATTATAGTATAACACAAATAGGAAATCATTGGGATTTCCTTGAAGTCTGTACCAGGAATATTATCATCTGTGACAAAAGACAAAAAATCTGCAGAAAGCCATAATAAGGCCAGTTGAAAAATACCCATCTAATAGATAATACTGTGCTTATTTATGATCTACAACTCTCCTGCCCTCATGTGGATTTATTTTATTTTCTAATCTATCACTTCAGTTTCAGTTGGTCATCTAGCATAATCACTAAATAGTTATAAACAATCTCTGCTGTATATTCCTTAAAGGAATTAGTCCTTACTGGCTAAATAACTTTTATTTAATATATACTTAACTGTCATAAAGTCCTTATTTAATTTATCCACTGTATGCTCATGATTAAGATAATGTTTCAAGTTTCACAACAGTCCAAATGTTGAGAGAGCAGTTCATATCAAAAATTTTAAAGTAACGAAGGTGATAGTAATCACTTGATATTTTATAAGGAAATGAGACATTTAGAAAGAAAAACATTTTGTTTTTTGTTTTGCTATTCCACACCTCCATCTCTAATACATATGATAATACATTTAGATCTTGTTGGAAATTGTTTTCTATGTTTTTAAGATCTTACTGGCCTCTAGTGGTAATATGATGTTATAGTTTAAGCATTTCTAACGTTTATGAGTGACTAAACTTAAAGCCATTTTGAAGGCATAGTCTGCCAATAAATTCACTCTTTCAGTTCGAAGTCAACAATATTCTCAAAGTATACATGGGATATCATTTTCCTCCTGAAGACCTGAGAATGTATCTTGTGTTCTTGTCTCTGATTTACCTCCACTTTTTTATTTTGAATGATACTGGTTTAGATCTGAAGCAGCCTCCCATTATTTTAATGCAGGTATAGTGATAATAACTGTGTCAAGCTTGTACTGACAGTACTTTGTAGAGTACTTCTCTGAAGACTGTAGAGCCAAATTTCCTTGTTCTTTAAACAACAGTTTTTATTTTAATTTTCTTAAAAGGATAAGTTTTCAATTTATCATAGGGTTCATATTTATATTCATCTCTTTATTTGTTTTTGAAGACTCTTATTTTTTATACTGGTTTAGTAAACATGAAAAGTGATTCATCACTTTTGTTTTTCTCTCTTGTTAAACAGATGTGAAAGGGCCACCCACCCACCGTCTGTCTTGTGGTCAGTCACCATACACTGAGACAACAACATGGGAACGCAAGTATTGCATCCTCACAGACAGCCAGTTGGTGTTGCTCAACAAAGAGAAGGAGGTGAGATGAATATTATTGAGGAAAGCTACTTTCCTTTTCTGACTGAATTCCTGAAATAATCTAGTTTTTATTTCCATTTATCTTCACTCTTTCCCCTCTCTTCTCTCATTCCCTGTACCTTTTTTTTCCCATTCCCTCTTTACCCCATCCCTTCTCTTTTCCTCCCTTCTCTTGCTCAGCACTTTTTAGTATGGTAAAGATAAGGTTCTAACCATAAAGCAATTTCAGTTTCTTCTCTTATTTTAGTAGACAATGTACTTGCAAGGGCCCATCTAATGTGCCGTCCATGAAAAACTTACTTATTCTTTTCCAGCCATTGAAAAATGTCCCTTACTTTTTTAACATCTTCTAACCCATGACCCTATTCCAATATTTTAATATTATTAAATTTTATTCAAGTAATTTAATAAATGACAGCCTTTTCTAGAAGTCTAGTGCTTGTCACTGTGTTACATTAAGTAGATATGGAAGACAAATTGATAGAGCGAATATTAGTATAGAAATGTCTAATTCTCCAATTTGAATAAACAGATAATTCATGATGCTCATTTTAACCAATCTACTCTGTCAGCAGTTTTTTAAATCAAAGATATTAATCAGGAGTGATATAAGCAGATTGTTTGCCATCTTTTTGTCCTTACCTACATTTTATTCAGTTTAGTTTTGTAGAAAATGAAATAACCTAAGGATAGATAGCAGAAGGAAAAGAAGCCATGATATGTTTATTATCAGTTAAGTATGTCTGATTAATTGAGTAGCCTAGGCCCAGACCCTCTTTTGTGTCTTAAAACAACTCTCCATGATAAATAATTTTCTAAAACAATAAATTTTGTGTTTTATCCCTTTTTATGCCAGTCATCCTGAGTAACCCTAAACACCTGGCAAACTCTCATCTCCCACATTCTAATCCCCGTGAGGCTCTATATATCCCCTTTTCTGTCCCTGACTTCCATTCATCTTTCCCCACCTCTTGAAATCCTTTCACTGTGCTTCTGCAACTCATGGTTCATCATCAGCAAAGTAAGGTATTTCTTCCACCTCTTTTCTGAAGGAATCCATTAACTTCTTGGTCTAACGGGAATTTTCTCTAAAGGCAGTATCTCCCATGAAGTCCTTTCAAGTGATGGCTATTGTCCTCCCACAGCCCTCATACCATGCTGCCTGGAATAGATAACTTTCTCCTTTCATGACTGCTTCCTGTCTGTTCTCCCTCATCTTCCCAAAAAAGTCCTAACCCTGAGCTTCATGTTTTAGTTATCTTTCAACCCCAGCTCACTCCTGCTCTTTTTTGTTGTTGTTCATTTTACTTTGCTGTCCAATATCATGTCCAGCACTACTCCAGGGTTAATTTTTGATAATTTCAGTCTACACAGAAATGATCCTTTCAACACACCTGCTCTCAGTGCCTTTGACTCTTCTCTTCCAAGGATCTTTTCCTCTACCCCACCTTATCACTAAAACTCTTTTCATATTCTCAGTTAGATGAATCCCATCTCTGTGACCATCGCCTCCTATCCTTCTAGCTCATTCCTTATTCCAACAATCCTTCAACCCATCAGGGACCTACAGTCCAGTGATACTGACACCTTTTCAGCCCTTCATACCTCTCTTGTACCCTTTTTCCTCTTTATCCTCCCTGAATTCCATGGTCAATCATTCTAATCTCTCCTTCAACTTCCTTGCTCTTCTCTTGCTTCGTCTACTTACTTGGCAAAACAATAGCCCAGTTAAATCCCTCTCCCCATCTCCTCTGCCCTGCATCCATGCACCTTCATACATCTGAAGAAAATCACACCACCATATTGACGGTGTTACTTTAAACTCTTAACTGTAAGCCTCACATGAACATTAATACTGCTCGCCAATCACAAAACAGTTTCCTAATTTTCCTAGTCCATTTACTGTTCCACTTTCCTAGACTACTGCTTATCAATCTATCTATAGTGAAGGACCAGTTTTTCCCCCTGTTCATTGTGGACAATAAAATACAATAAAATGAATTGTTCCAAACAATGATATTTTAAAAAGACATAAATACAAACCCAAATTTCTTATTAGATTTAACAGGTTTGAAATTACAATTCAATAAATATATCCAAAATAATCATAACATAGAAAAAGAAGGAATAGAATTACAGCAATTGTACACGTTCATTGAAAATATGCTGTAAAATAAGACAAATGCACTGATCATGCCAGGCAAAGTCAGTATATTTTCTGTCTATACTTTCTACTTTTTGTCAATACTTTCGTTTATCAAGGGCCAGTAACAAACAATTTGCATAACAGCAAGGTCTTCAAACCACACTCTGAGTAGCTCAGTCCAAAATGATTTCCAAGGTGACTTTTCACACCTCCTCTCGCCTTAAACCTTCACTTACAGCTGATTACTTTGTTTCCTACTTCACTGAAAAAAATTGAAACATTCATAAGAGTGCTTCTCTAAAACTCTTAATTACCATGGCTACCCATCATCTAGCAACTGTTTTCCCTCCATTAACTGTGGTTGAACTGTCCATTCTCCTATGGGCAGCCCCTCCACTTGTGCCAATTCTATCACTTCTTGCCTATCCAAAAATATGTTACCAGCAATCCTTCAATTTTAGGATATATAATTAGAAATTTTTGCATCTTTAGTTGTTTTTTTTTTTTCTGCCAGATCATTCCCATCAGCATATTATTTCCCCCTTATTAAAAGCAATAATACTGCTGATTCCAGTTACTGCACCTTTCTTTGTTCTTTGCAGCAAAAGTTCTCAAAACTTCTACATGCGTTGTCCCTAATTCCTCTCCTTTCATTCTCTCTTAAACCTACTCCAGTCAAGAGTCTCAACTACAGCACTTTGCCACACTGCTCTTGTTAAACTCACTGGTGACCTCTACTTTGCTAAATTCAGTGGTCAAGTCTTAGTCCTCATGTTACTGAATCTGTTAGTGTCAGTTAGTGCAATTGATCACTCATTCCTTCTCCTGGAATCACTTTCTTCACTTGACTTCCATAACACTGTGGCCTCTTAGTTTTTCTTCTGCGTCTCTGGCAGTTCCTTCTGACTCTTCTTTGCAGATTTCTCTTCCTCTCTCCAAATCTTAACTTGGGGGTATCCCAGAGTTCATTCTTTATCCCTTATTTCCTTAAGGATCTCATCCAATCTTATGATTTTAAATACCCTCTAATGCTTGATAATTCCTACTTTTAATCTTACACCTACACAGCTCCCTTTTCTAGACTCATATAACCATCTGCCCATTACACATCTCCATTTGGATTTATAGTGCGAATTTCCAGCATTTCCCAGACTGAACTCCTAATCTTCCCTCCCAAACCTGCCAGAGGTCATTGCCATCTCCATTAATGGCAACTCTATTCTTTCAAGGTTCAAAGGCCAAAAACTTCTCCCCCAACTCACTACCCTCCAGCCATACTGGCTTCCTCATTATTCCTTGAGCACATCAAGCATGCTTCTGCCTCAAGGACTTATCTTAGGCTTTTCCCTCTGCCTGGAACCTCTTCCCTCAGATATCTGCATGGGTCACTTCCTCACCTCCTTCAGGTCTTTGCTTATAAACTGCCTGTTCAGTAAGGCCAAACTTGACCGACCCATTCAAAATAGCAACCCCTCACGGCATCTCCATACAGAACTTCTGATCTAGTTTCCTGGCTCTGTTTTTATTTCCATAGTATTTTTCACTTTCTAAAATACTATATAATTTACTTATTATGTTCATTGTTTATTGTCTTTCTTCCTCCACTGGAATGTAAGATTTAGGGCATGGATTGTGTCTCTTTTATTCAATGCTATATCCCCCAGTTCTTTGATAAGTTCCTGACACAGAGTAAACTCATCAGTAAATATTTGTTGGATGAATGCTGAAAAAGCCAACTTACAAACTTTGATTTCTGAATGTCCATTTCCTTATTATAAGTTTGAGAGGAAGTCAATCGTCTTTTCATCTTTCTTTGCTGTGATAATAAAAAGAGGAGAAAAATTATATAAAAGGTACTTTCCCATAGTTGAATAAGCGATTCCATCTTTATTTATTGAGTACCTGTTATGTGTGAAGTATTGTGGTCACAAAAATGTAGTTTGGTTGGGGACACATTGAGGTAAGTTAAAAATTATAACATAACCAGTAATAGAGCCACAAGGGAATGATAAACTGAGATGTACTCTGGGTTGAGTTATGACGTGGAGAGGAGAATGACAAAAAAGGTTTTACTGAGAAAGTTATGCTTGGACCCTGTCTTAAGGGACATATAAAAGTTCACCAGCAGAAAAAAAAGGAAGGACATTCCATGTATATATAAAGATACAAAGTCAAGAAACATCTTATTTCTCTTTGGCAAACTGCAAAATGTTCAGAGCTCTTGGAAAATAGTTTGCAAGAAAAAGAGCAATAGCTGGCAAGAATCAAATAATAAAGGGCCCTGAAGGCCATGCTAAGGAACTTGTACTTTATTCTGGAAATGATCAGGACCACGGAAAAGTATTTAACAGGGCAATGACATCACCAGATTTGTTTTTTAGAAAAATGACTGTTGATCATACAGAAAATTGAGTGAAAGGAGAAGGGATTGGAAGCAAACAGACAAATTATGAGATTACTGCGGTAGACCAGGTAAGGGATGATGAGTTTACAAAAAAGTTTAACACACTGAGACAGGTGATTATGTTCTGCCATTATTAAATTGCGATAATTGAATTAAGGTTCTAGGAAAAGAAAATATTAAGCTATTGCTGCACCTGCTACTCAAATAATAAATTTAATATTCTGTTAATTTCATTACAGGGAAAGATTAGAAAGCCTTTTTTGTGGAAGTTCTAGAATATGCTGTCACTCCTCTAACTTTCACCCACACTATCATGAAGAATATAAATCTTATCCTTGAAATTTTGCATTGAATAATTTAGTATTTCTTGAAAGGAGGAGTTAAGGAATTTCCTGCTAAAAATATCTAAAAAGGTTGTTTTAAACCCTAATCTGCTAATCACGGGGGTGTTTATTGCTGTGTTAAAAAGATCAATTAAAAGGGTTCAGTAAGGATTTAAATTGAATCTTTAGCCAGGCACTGCTGGAACGTGGGAGGATTATATTAGTCTAGTATCACTTATGTATTAAGTCAATGTGTGGGATCTTTTAATGCTCTCTCTTAACTCTGCATGTTTCCTGTCAGAAATGGGAAAGAATCTGTTTGGTGGATATACATGGGCAGAGTGTTAAATATACCAATTACCAATTTGGGAATGTAGCAAAATGTAGCAGAAGGGTAGATCTGGGTGGAATGGTGAAGAAATCTGCCAGGGGTATCACCTTGTGAAATGACTCATTGGATCAGTAAATTGCTTCATGCAAATTGTGCCAAATAGACATTGCTTATGTGTTATGAAATATACTTCCCTGCCTGAGTGCCAGGAAAAGCCCCAGCTGGCTTGGCACTAACCAAGTTCAAGGGGGGGTAGGAAGTCTTTTTGAGTTCCATTTTACTTAAAAGAGATAAGACCAAGTAAAATAGAAATTAAAGAGCTAAAGAAAATGGTAGAGAAAAGGATTGTTAACCATTCTGGGGGGAAGTCAGTATAGTATAAAATGAAAAAGAAAGAGGAGTTTGTGAGTTTCTTTCTCTTGGCAATAACAAGCCACCAGGGCAGGGTAAATTTGTTTCATTTTTCTGTACTTGGAATTTCTTAAAGCCAGATGCTAATGTATGGGTAGCAAGGCAGTAATAATGCAACTTTAAAATATTTAAAAATTTTTTTCTTGCTTTTGGAAGGCAATATTTTTCACTCAGATATATTGATAAAAATCTGAAAATAGAAGATAAGCTTTGTCCAAGAAGTAAAAACAAAAAAATTGAACTGTTCTTTTTCCTGGGGTAAACAGTCCATGATGTATTTCATTCAGAACCACTTTCAAGTTACTCGAGAGATATATAAGCTTCCCCTGTAGGTGTATTCACTGTGCTAAATGCTGCAAAGAATAAGGAATGTTTCTTTTTTTTCCCTCCCTCTCCCTCATAACAAATTTAGTTGTGGAAATAAGACAAATAGATATTTTTTAATTAGCCTTTGATAAATAAACAAACTGGATAGAACAAGGGAAAGAACTCCACTTATTTTAAAGAACCTTGCTCTAACTAAATATGTCGTGAAGATACTGGCAATCGGGAATTACCAAAAGAAGCTTATGAAAGGAAGGGATTTGATCAAATTTATGTGTTATGAAAATTAATCTGTAGGATGTGTTGAAAGAGGAAGCAATGGGAAAGAAACAGACCAGTTAGAAGACTACCACTCATTTGATCAAAAAACTTGAGTGGCTTCCCTGAATTATGCATGGCCTGGTATTCTGCCTCACATCTCCATCTTAAGAGGCTCTAGCTAAATTGGCCTACTCCCTGTTCAAAAAAAGAAAAAGTTTTATGCTTACCAACTTCTTGGCTGATATTATGCTTCTTCTTTTGCCAAAAATGTCCCCCACTTATCAAATATTCATTCATTCATTCATTCTTGGGGTGGAGCTAGTTTAAGGTTTGAGGAGCCTTATGTGAAATCAGTCACATAAAGGAATAATTATAATTCAATGTAATGAGCACAGTGATAGAGAAAGATATATTATTGGAGGAGCCTAAGGGAGACATACTTAACCCTATGTGATTGGTAGAAGGGGAGGGGATTCTGGAAGAGATGATCTAGGCCTTAGCATGCTAGGAATTTACTAGCAGGTTTTAAATAGAAAAGAAAGTGAGGGAAAACATTTCAGACTGAGAGAACAAACTAAGTAAAGGCACTGAAATACAAAATAGGGAATATAATAGGGAAACGGAAGCACTTCAGTGTTCCTGAAGAGTAGAGTCTGAGGCTGGACACAGACAGGCCAGACTGTGGAAGACCTTGTACACTATGTTAGGGAACTTGGGCTTTACTCTATAGTACAGTTGTTTTTAAATTCTCTTTTAGCAGAAGAACCCCTTCTTTATAGGAAAGCTTATGTAGACACCCTATATAACAGGTAAACTGAGAATTGTGCTCAGTTTGAAAGAGAGAGATACCCCCCCCACACACACATACACCCATTCCACTACCACACACAAATACAAACTTACTCCTTTGAAAACCACTGTTAGAGGCAAAGAGGCGTCATTAAAGGGTTTTAAGAAGTCTCAGAATGACAATCATATTTGCATTTTAGAAATATCACTCTGATTATATAAAGGATAGAATTAAGGGGCAGAACATCAGAGGCAGATACCATCAAAGAGATCGTTGAAGTAGTTTGGATAAGAGATGATAAGAGGCTTCCAGTACCAGCTATGATGGAGTAACTAGGAGAAGACTAGCCTTCCCAATGTAAACAACATAAAACTGGACAAAATATGAGACAACTGTTTTCAGGCATTGTACAATAAGCAGCCTAAGACCGCGATCCCAGTCATTGTCTTAGCTGCCTTCTTGTGTGCCATTTCCTAACTGTGTTGCAGCCATCTGGAGACCAAGCAGAGGGCAGCGGTCCTGCTGAGCTGAGGAGGCAGAAGACAGAATTCTGTGGTTGAAGGGACTGGAATCTGCTGGCCAGGGCACTAGACTTTGACCAGGATGGAACTGCACTTGCTTAGGGCAAGACCACGCAAGCTTTCCGCAAAGCCGCTGAAGTGTTGAGAACAGAAAAGAGATTCTAGTGACAATGATAGAGGCCTAACTCTGCCAGTAAGAACCCTCCTTAAAACTTTTAACGCTATAGGCATCCAGCTGAGATACCAGAAAGATCATGGCTCAAAATGCAGAAATTATAAAACTAAGTTATTTATTTATGCCTCCCCTGTTAGAATTGGTGGTCAAGAGCTGGAATACTGAGTATAGATCAGTGGGTCTCAACTTTGGCTGCACATTCGAGTCATCTACGGAGCTTTTAAACATCCTAATACTCAGAGCACTCTAGCTCATTAACTCAGAATGTCTAAGAGGGGGACCCTAAGTGATTATGATTTACAGCCAAGATTAAGAACCTCT
>JAQZBX010080929.1:0-13768 GCA_029593785.1 Cabassous unicinctus | reverse complement strand
GGTTTTCTTTATTTTTTTCTAATGCTTGCTTATTCTCTATTTCATTTAGTTCTGCTCTAATCTTTGTAATTTCCTTCTTTTTACTTTCTTTAGGTTTAGTTTGTTGTTCTTTTTCCAATTCCTCCAAGTGTGCAGTTAGGTCTTTAATTGTAGCTCTTTTTTTTATAATATGTGTATTTATGGCTTTGAACTTCCCTCTCAGGACAGCTTTGTCTGCATCCCATAGGTTTTGATTTGTTGTGTTGTCATTTTCATTAGTTTCAGGATAGTTACTGACTTCTTTGGAGATTTCCTCCTTGACCCACTCTTTGTCTAAGAGCGTGTTGTTTATCTTCCATATCTTTGTGCCTAACCTGTTTATCTGGCCATTAGTGATTTCCAATTTCATTCCATTGTGGTCAGAGAAATTACTTTGTATAATCTCAATCTTTCTGAATTCATTGAGAGTTGTTCTATGACCTAGTATGTGGTCTCTCTTGGAGTATGGTCCGTTTGAGGCACCCCAATTAGGTGCATACATGTTTATGATTGTTCTCTCTTCCTGAGAGATTACCCCTTTTACTAATATACAGTGTCCATCTTTGTCTCTTACAATAGTTTTGCATTTAAAGTCTATTTTGTATGATATTAGAATAGCTACTCCTGCCCTTTTTTAGTTATTGTTAGCTTGTAAAATTGTTTTCCAGCCATTGACTTTCAGCCTCCTTGAATCCCTGGGTGGAAGGTGGGTTTCTTGTAGACAGCATATAAATGGATCATATTTCCTTATTTAGTCTACCAATCTGTGTCTCTTGAAAGGTGAATTTAATTCATTAACATTCAGTGTTATTAGTCGCAATGAATTTCTTACTTCAGCCATATTTTCTTTGTGTTAAGAATGTCATATATTGGTTTGTTTCTGTTTTTGTGTTTTTAGTTTTTTTAAAATTTTCCTCCAACTATCTATCCCTTGTTTTTTCCTTTCAACTTGTAGAACTTCCTTTAGTATTTCTTGAAGTGCAGGTTTCTTATTGACCTACTCTCTTAATTTCTGTTTATCTGTGAATATTTTGAAATCTTCACTATTTTTGAATGCCAGTTTTGCTCGATAGAGAACTCATGGCTGGAAGTTTTTTCTTTTAGTACTTTAACTATGTCATACTACTGTCTTCTTGCTTCCATGGTTTCAGATGAGAAATCAGCCCTTAATATTATTGTGCTTCCCTTGTATGTGATGGTTCTCTTTTCTCTTGCTGCCTTGAGTATTTTCTCTTTGTCTTCAGCATTGGACATTTTGACAAGCATATGTCTTGGAGTTGGCCTGTTGGAATTTATACTTTTTGGGGTGTCTTTGTTCCTGCATCTGCCCATCAATCTCTCTCAATAGGGTTGGAATGTTTTCAGCCATTATTTCCTTCAACAGTCCTTCTGTTCCCTTTCCCTTCTCTTCTCCTTCTGGGATTCCCATAATGCGTATGTTTTTGTGTTTTGTGTTGTCAGTTAAATCCCTGAGTCACTGCTGGATTTTTTCTATCTTTTTGTCTATCTGTTCTACTATCTGTTTGATTTCAGATGTATTGTCTTCCACATCACTAATTCTTTCTTCTGCCTGTTCAAATCTGCTGTTATTTGAATCCGGCATCTTTTTTATTTCTTGGATTGTGCCATTGATCACCATCATATCCATTATCTTTTTATGTATGTTTACAATTTCTTCTGTATGTTATCCCAGTGCCTTCTTAATATCCTGAATCTCTTCCTTCACCTCATTAAGTTGGTCAATGATTTGTTTGGAAAGCTTTGATTAGTTGTTCTATGTTCTGCATCTCTTCATGGTTTTAGTTTGTTCATAGTCTGTTCCAAGTCTTCCTGTTTCTCAGTGTGGTTTGTAATTTTTTTGGTGCCTTCTAGTCATCATTTTACCTTGATGGGTTTATTCACTTGATTAGCTTCTCTCTCTGCTCTAGAGTTTTATTTAGCTGGTGGTTCTGTGTGTGTGTTAAGTTTTCTCTTTGACACTTTTTCTTCTTATTTTATTTCCTTACTTCTTTCTATGTTACCTTGATGACAGAAGATTAGGGCCAGAGGAATCAAAAGATATGAGAAAGGAAGAAGAATAATAGTAATATTGAGGAAAGTTAGAAGAGGGGCCAAATAAGACTTAGTGAAACAAATATTTAACTCATGTAGGCAGTGTAGAGTAATAGGAAAATAGTGGAGTACCTACAGTGGACTGGGAAACCAAATAGAGGAATATATATATAATGATTTAGAAGGCTAGAATAATGAGGAGAGAGAGAAAGAGTGAAGAAAGGGCTGAAAGTAAAAACTTAATATTAATAAAAAATGAAGAACACAGAATAGATAAAATAGAAATTGATACTCTTAAGTTGTGAGATAAAGAAAAAATGTGGTGTGTAAGAACTACAACAGAAAGCAGGAGGCAGAAAGATGAAGGAAGGGGAATAGATAGCCTGGGAGGCAAAATCAATATAGACAGAGAATGGGAAATCACTGAAGGAGAAGCACATCAAATAAGAGACAAGCTAGGAGCACCTAATTTTAAAAAAAGAAGGGTTGGGGGAGGAAAGATGAAAGAAGAGCAATAGACAATAAATAAACAGGGAAAAACCAAACAACCACACAAGCAAGCCATCAAAGCTAAGGAGGAAAAGTGTTTCTTCTAGGGTCCTTGTGGAATCTCTCCGCCTACTTGTATTTATCAGTCAATTTCCCTGCAGGGTTCTATTTGCAGGTTTTGAGGCTGATTGTAGCTATTAAACTAAATTAGAAAGAATAAGTCAATTTTTAAAATGTCTGTCTTTTTTTGTGTGTGGCAAAATAAGTTTCCCAAAGATGTACTCTTCTAGACCACCCCCTTCACTGAGGGGACCCTAAGTAGGCTCATGGAAACTAATCAAGCACTTCCCACTTCCTGGCCTCCCCAGGGGAGCTGAAGCACTGATGCTTGTCAGGGCAGAGTGATAAAATTGGCTGACTCCTCCCCCTCTGGAACCAAGCCTCAGTGTCCAGGGCTGCTGGGTAAATCAGGCTTCCTCAATATAGTCACCTCTCCCCTCAGGCTGGTGTTGCTTCAAGCCAGCTTATCTGTTCCCCAAAGCTATGAGGGGATCCAGGCTGCCAAATCCACTGAATGTAAACCCGTCTCCACCTTCTGTTAGAACCCTCCCACCCTCAGAGATTGCTCCCTCACACTAGGAGAGGGAGTTGAGTGTAGGAGTCGTGGCTCAAACCAGCCTTTTCCCCTGAGGGTGGGGCTCAGCCGTCTGTGTTAACCACCACAGGCAGGCTTAAAACTCATGAATCTCCAGCAATCAGTTCACACCATTGATCTGCCTGCAGATAGTTGTCCCAAGCTTTTCACTCCATGCTCCCACAGCACAGATGCCTGGGCAGGACCCTGTCCACAGTTGGCCATCCTCAGAGAGCTAGTCAGTGAGTGCCCTCCTAAACTGATGCCATCTTGCCTCCCTACTTAATTTTTTAAATATTTTTATATTTCAAGAGCGTTTTACATGTTCTGGACACAATCCTTTAACAAGTATGTTATTTACAAATATTTTCTCCTAGTCTCTGAGTTGTCTATTTAATCTCATAATGTCTTTCAAAGAAAAGAAGTTCTTCATTTTGAGGTTGAATTTGTTGATTTTTCCTTTCATGGATTGGACTTTTTGTGACATGTATACTGGAGTATAAGTCAGCAATGAGAGGGAACAAACTACTGATACACAACGATGTGGATGAGGTTTAAGGGCACTAAGCTGAGTGAATGAAGCCAGAATCAAAAGGCTACACACTGCAATTCCATTTATATGACCTTCTGGAAAAGGCAAAATTAAAGGGACAGATAATAGGTCACTTATTGCCAGCATCTGGGGGTGGGGGGTTTTGACTACAAAGCAGGATGTTTGTTTTTTTTTTCAGTAATGCAACTGTTCTGTAGCTTCATTGTGGTGCTGGTTACACAGCTATATGTGATTGTTAAAAACCTGCAGAACTATACAATAAAAAGGGTGGATTTTACCATATATGCAGATGAATCCTTAATTTTTTTTTAAAAAAAGCAAGTTTTTACCTCATTGACATCCTATTGCATTTTAGTTTCTTCAGGGACTTCTAAAAAGCACCAAAGGCAGAGTGAAAAGAAATTAAGAGTTTAGGAAAGGAATCATACAATCTTATCTTACAACTGGTAATATAGACTGGAATCATTTTTCAAGAGTAGGATAGAATCATGTGCTCTGTGATGAGTGTGATGATGGGACATGATGTGCTCACTGCTGTTTCCTAAAACTCTTTCCTTTACCTCCTGAGCACAGTGTCAGATGATCATTTTCAGTTTATCCCTTGCAATGACAAAATCCTGAAGAAATTATGTGACATCCAAGCCTGACTCATCAAAATCTCTTGCTATTCTCCACTATTTCCCTTCCTGCAAAATCTGTGTGGATGCAGAAGATCCAGCAAGATCTATCAAGGTGCTAGAGGATGGAGGAGCTACAAGGTGGAAGGAATTCATCCAGAGGATGCCGACATGAGTAGGAAATGCACTTTTATTTTGCTTTGGTAACTGAGATTTATGAGACTTGTTTTTTAACAGTGCTTTGTGGTACTTACCCTAACCCAAACAGTGCAATTGTATTTCCTTGCCTATTTGGACATATTAAAATGTTGGGACTCTTGGTATGAAGAAGAGTGAGATGATAAACCCATGAGGATTGAGGGTTCTTTAGGTAATTTTGGATGGGATATTTTCAGTTGGAATTTTTTGAAGGTGTCTTTTGACCTATGACTTTCAGGAACACTTTTGCACTTTTATTTGGGCTGCATTGTTACAAGCTGCCTGATTCATTTATTGATTAATGGAGAGCTGTATTAGAAACATTGCACTCTGACAGTAGATTTTTTTCTTTATCTTGTTGTGTTTCTATTATTTTTGCATTAAACTGATTGAGCTGATATTGCATATAATTTTGGAATTTTTAACTCTTCCATGTGTTTAGAACTTTTTATCCTTTTGAATTGACCTTTTTCTATTAATACTCCTAGTTAATAAGCAAATTATTTTGATAGTGGAATTATGTAAGCTTTCCTTTGTTTGGTATTTCCTTAACATAAAAATTTGTTTTTTTTGCCTTCATAATTCCTTTATATTTTAGACATGTTGCCTATAAACAAGACATAGCTGGATATAAAAAGCACAGTTTACAATTTTCATCTTTTTGAAATTGGAACATTTTAAATTTAAAATAATTTAAAATAATAATAGTAATTTTTGTAATTACTAATATTTTTGTATTTATTTCTGTTATTTCATTTTGGTGCCTCACTCTTTCTTGTTTTGTCCTTCTTTCTTAATTACTTCAAGTGTTTGATTTCATTCTATTTTTTCCTTTGTAAATAATATCTACTTCTATGCTTTTGTTTCTCCTTAGGGATTTTAAGCTTCATATTTAATTTGTCAAAAACTAATGTTAATAAACATCTTTTTTCTCTCCTGCTGTAATTCAAGGATCTGGACACAAATACCCCTCCTTTTTGCTTATATACTTTGACAGAGACTGCTGCTTGTTCATTGAAAATCCATTATCTATTGTTTTTGGATACAGTCTTAAGCTACATTTTCAAGCCGTCATTATAACTAGCTACAACCAGGTGACAGAGGACTGGTACATTCCATCTTCATGCTGGGCTCATAAATACTTGCCATGCTTGTTGTACAGTTTAGCTTTATATTTTTTTAATTCACTAAGATATTATGCTCTTTAACATTCAATATTTGTTTGCATTTACCTCCATATTTAACACTTTCTTTGTTCATTTCTTCTTTCATCTCAGATCCTCCTCTTAGAATCTGGTTTCTTTTTCCTGATGTACATCCTTTAGGTATTCTTAGAAAGGTCCTGCAGGTTTGTAAATGGCAAATAGTCTCAATTTTTGTTTATCTGAATATTTTTTGTCTTGAACAAAATTTTTATTTGTCATTCAAAAAAACATAATAAAGTATTTCTAAAAAAATTCAAGCCATTTTCAAAAAACCCACAGAATTTTGCTGAAAGTAAAGACTTAAAAAAAGGAAATTGTATCATTTTATGGACTGGAAGACTCAATATTTTTAAGATATAAATTCTTTCCAAGTTGTAATCTGAATGTAAATTCTGGCAGGATTTTCAGTAGAAATAAGTAAGAAGATTAAGTTTAGTCTAAAATTTATGTGGAAATAAAAATTACTTAGAATGTTTAAGCCAATTTTAAAAAAAGAAGAACAAATTAGGAGGACATATATGACCTGAGGTAAAGATTTACTGTAGAACTAAATTAATAAAAAGACAATATGGTTTTGGTGAAGGAGTAGACATATAGATCAATAGTTCAGAAATAGGCTCACACCTGTATGTAAATTGATTTTCAACAAAGATGTGAAAGCAAATTACTGGGGAAAGGAACATCATTTCATAATGGTGCTGAAACAAATATATATCCATATGGAAAAATTAACATCAACCTTTACTTCACCCTATACACAAAGATTAACTTGAAATGCAAATGAAAATGTAAAGTGTAAATCATCTAGAAGAAAACAAAAATGATAAAATCTTTTGCAGTATTGGATAGGAAAATTTTCTTAGATATTACACAGAAAGCATAAAGCATAAAAGAAAAACTTGATAAAATTGAATTTATCAAAACTAAAATCTTTTGCTCTTTAAAAGACAAAATTAATGAAATCAATAGACAAACCATAGAATTGAAGAAAATACCTGCAGTAAATTTAGATGCCAAAAGACTTATATACACAATACATATGTAGATACAATTTAAAATAAGAAGACAAAATGCCCAATTTAAGAATGAACAAAAATGTGAATATTCTTGCTGTCCTGATTTTGTGATAATCAGGGTGGGCAAAACATTTGCTATATTAGATGTGTCCCCAGACCTAGTTTTTCTCCCTAGGTCTGGTTTTTAGAATGCTGGTGATAAACCAACCCTAATGTGACCATCCTGTATGGGAAATGACTGTAACTAGGTATCTTTGGTCAACTTTAAGAGATATATCAGGAGGATGGATGTGGCTCAAATGGTTGGGCATACATCTCCCATATGGAAGGACCTGGGTTCGATCCCTGGCATCTCCTGGTAAAAATTAAAAAAAGAAAAATATAGAAGGCATGCAGGTCACCAGGTCCCATGCATAGATTTGCTGTCAGGCCCTACAAGCAGGTGTGCCACCATGCCCCATGCATAAGTATGCTGCCAGGCACTGCAAGTGGGTGTGCCACCAGGCCTCGCAAGCAGGTGAGTTCCCCAGGCCCTGTGTGTGAGTGTGCTGCCAGACTATGCAAGTGGGTATGCCAGCAGGACTCATGACCAGTTGTGCCACCAGGCCCTGTGAGCAGGTGAGCCTGCCAGGCCCCATGCACAGGTGAGCCACCAGGCCCCACCAGCCACACAGCAAGATGAGACATGCCAAAAAAAACCAGGAACTATGGTGACACAGGCAGTACGACACCTCTCTCCCACATAGGAGGTTCTGAGGATCAAATACCTGTGCAGACAGGAGAAGAAGGATGAGGAGAGGACAGTAAATGGACACAGAGAGCTGCCCATGGAATGGAAGCAAAAACAGCAAAAAAAGGGGATGGGTAAAAATGGATAAAAGTAAATAAATAAGTAAATAAATCCTTTAAAAATGTATAGGGGAGTAAGATATGGGCTACAATTAGTGGTAATACTTTGATGATGCTTTCATAATTTGTTAACAAATGTTTCACATCAATGCAAAATATTTGTGGTGGGGTGATGTGTTGAGGCCTGTATGATGTTTTGCATGTTTGTTTTGTAAATTCACAATGTTTACTGAACACTTAGAATTTATATATGTTCATGTATGAATGATATAATTCAACAAATTGTTTAAAAAACAAAACAAAACAAAACAAAACAAATGAACAAAAGATTTGAACAGATATTTTATGAAAGAATTGCCAATGGAGATGTAGAAAGTTGCTCAGCCTCATTGGTTTATAAAGACAATGCGAATTAAAAGCACAGTGAGGATTGACAACACATCATTAGGATGCTGAAAATAAAATTGAGAATAAAAGTATCATTGAGGATGTGAAGGATCTTGAGCTTTCACACCCTTATGCTGGGTGTATAAAATGACACAACCACTTTAATAATTAAACATACACCTATCACATAACCAAGCATCTCACTTTAGGTATGAAATGAAAACATGTCTACACAGAGATGACTTTCATAACAGCTTTATTCACAATAACTAAGCATGGAAACAACCTAAATATCTTTCAGGGAATAAACACAATGTGGTAGAGCCACACAACAAAATACTCCTCAGAAATTAAAAACAATGAACTACTGATACATGACACAGCATGGATGAACCCCAAATTCAGTATTCCAAATGAAAATAATCTTGACGCAATAAAGTACATACCATATGATATCATCTATATAAAAAATTTAGGAAATACAAACTTATCTATACTGTTAGGGGCAAGTGGCAGATGGTGGCATGTATTACAAAGGGGCTTGAAGAAGCAGGGTTTTCAGTGACATAGAAGTTCTGTATTTTGGTTTTGGCAGTGGTTTCACTGGCATATTATCAATAAAATCTCATTGACTTGCAAAAAAAAAAAAAGCACAGGGCAAGAAAAAGAAAAGGATGAACTGAGTAAAAACACTACCACAATCAGATGCCTTGATATTAAAAAAAAAAAAAATGACAAGGCATACTAAGAAAAAGAAAGATATGGCCAAGCAAAGGAACAAACCAATAATCCAGATGAGACATAGGAGTAAAGACAACTAATCAATGATGCTCACACAAATCTCCTTAAGAAGTTCAAGAAGTTGAAGGATAATATGACTAATGAGGTGAAGGATTTTAAGATGACACTGTGTGAACCTAAAGAACAATTTGAAAGCCTGTAATGAAAAACACAGTTCTTATGGAAATGAGAGACACAATAGATAAGATTAAAAACACATTAAAGACATATAATAGCAGAATTGATTTGGTTGAAGACAGAATTACTGAATTAGATGACAGAGAATCTGAACTGGAAAAGACAGAAGAACAGAAAGAGAAAAGAATGAAAAAATTGAACAGGGTTTCATGGAATTGTATGATAGCATGAAACACACAAACATATGCATTATACAAATCCATGAAGAGAATGGAAAAGAGCAGGAAAAAATTTTACACATCAATGATAAAACTTCTCCCATTGCTAGAATCACAATAAGTGTATAGTAGAATAACAGTTATTCTACTCAAGTCCATTTTTCATTTCCCATTCCTGAGGATTCTAGGATGGTGAGGCCTGCCCCACCTCTATTGGAGAGGGGGTTTAGTTCCCATGGGGTGAATGGTGGGACTATCTTGCTTGCAGTTTCAGACACTCTCTGTTCCTTGGGATGTTTGTTG
Source organism: Cabassous unicinctus (assembly GCA_029593785.1). Lineage (NCBI taxonomy): Eukaryota > Metazoa > Chordata > Mammalia > Cingulata > Chlamyphoridae > Cabassous > Cabassous unicinctus. The sequence goes on along the minus strand of JAQZBX010080929.1, from coordinate 4,311 downwards.
TCTAGCATCATCACCTTGTTAGTTATCCTGGGTGAGTACAATGATTTCGAGTGCAGGTGTTGTAACTCTGTTGAGATTCAGGGCCCAACTGGCACATGGACAGCCCAAAGATTTATGACTTTTGGAAATAAATTTATCAACTCTAGTACTAATTATAGGTTCAAATAGAAGAGTCTAACTCTGTCAGACTGGGGAACATAAATTCTGAAGTAGGGCAAACTGGCAGGGTGTCAAATGCCTGAGCTGTCTACCCTGCCTATAGTGTCTAGATGTCTACAGATCCCTCAGGAGCCCTGCTATTTGAGTCAAAATTTACTGTGGCAGTCAATGAGATATTGCTGAGACATGCATAAGTGTAACCTCTGAAATGACCTCCCGACTCATTTTGAAGCCTCTCAGCCATAAAAACTCATTTGTATTACTCTTTCCCCCTTTTGGTCTAAGTCTTTTTCCAGTTGCATTACTACTTGGCACTTGGTAGTAATCTCTTGATTCCAGGGAGTCTCATCCGCAGGAGTCATGTCCCATGCTGGGGTGTAGGTAAGGCATTTATTTGCTGAGTTTTGCTTAGAGAAAGGCCTCATTTGAGCAACAAGAAGGATCTCAGGAGGTAACTCTTAGGCAACATACAATATTAGCATAAGTTTCAATTTCAAAAGAAAAGGTTCATACATACAGCCATCAATGTTAAGGGCCTGTCAATGTTCCACCCTCTTTCACTAGTCACTGCCCCCATACATGCTCTATACTTGCTGTCCCATTAGAGAATGTGGCAGAGCTCCCTCAGATGGGAATTCCATATTCTTTCTGTTATTGTGTGGATCTTCACCTACCTTGACATTGCCCCATGTACGCTTGAAACCGTTCATGCCTTATAGTTATGCTCCAGGCAAACCTACTCCCATGCATTTCCCATCACTGACACCCCACAACAATGATCCTCCCCTGCCACAGTTGTAAAACTTCTGTGATCCAAAACTTCAAAAATGAAGCCAACAAAATAACCAAATAAAATTATTAAGAAAATGAAATAATAGCAATAGTTTTAAAAATGAAAACACAAAAATTTAAAACATTTGAAATAAAAAAATAATATATTTTGACATTTTGTCTTTCATCACTGTTAGATCTGTTGTCTTGTATGAACAGTGACTTTTTCTTCTGTATATTTCCACAGTATCTTTTTTTTTTTTTTTCATTTTAACTTCAAAGAAGCTTCAGGTTACAGAAAAGTCACATACAGAATATAGGCAATTCACATATCTCCAACAGCCTCCCCTTTACCCCTTTTCCCTATTAATAACATTTTACATGTGGATGGTACATTTGTTAAAATTGATGTACAAATATTGAAGCATTGCTATGAACCATGGTCAATGATTTAATTATGGTTTATATTTTGGACCATACACTTAATATAAATTTTGATGAAATTTAACATGGCCTTGTATTGATCATTTTAAGATAATTAGAACAATTCCAATGCCCCAATAACACCCCATATTCCATCAATTCTATTCCTCCCTCCCTCTTTCCTCAGGACCCACAACAACTACCAAGCTTCACTCCTTGAAGAACAAGGTCCACAGTTACTTGCAACTACATTAAGGGTTTGATATACTGGTCTGCCCTCCCCTATTAGGCACAGCCTATGCTTTCAAGAGACTTCTGCTCCTTGCTCTGAGAACTTAGTAGGACTCCCCAGATGGGAGTCCAACAACTTCCCATTCATTGTATAGGTATCCACCCAATGATATGACACATTATGACAAGATGAACACTCACACACTCCCTAGAAACCTGCCCCAGGTGTGCCTTGTCCTGCATGGCCCCTGCATCCAGCACCCTAAACCAGTGACCATCCCCTGCCATATTTGCCAAAAGAACACTCCCAAAGTTGTAGTTTCAACCAAATACCTGCAAATTCCCAGAGTTCACTTACTCCCTCCCCCAACCCTCCCCACCAGTTCCATGGGCAGTCCAAACTACATCCCATCCTACCCCTTCACAGACTAGCTTCACCCAACCCAATAGCATCATTGCACTACTGTCATGCCCATCTACTGCACAATTACACCCTTCTGCCTTATCAGAGATTTTGCCCATATGGACATTGGCTCACAACCGTCTACTCCCTTTCTGTTCCCTGTGAACCTATCTACAAGACTCTAGCTCTGGGAGTCTGCTCAATTTGCTTAATTCATATCAGTGAGATTATATAATATTTCTTCTTCAGTTCCTGGCTTGCTTCACTCAACATAAGGTCTTCAAGATTTATTCATGTTATCCTGTGTTTTAATACTGCATTACTGTTTACAGGTGAGTAATATTCCATTGTATGTATATAGCAGAGTTTGATTATTGATTCTTCTGTTGAGGGACATTTGGGTTGTTTACAACTTTTGGCAACACTGAAAAATGCTACTATGAACATTGGTTTGCATATATCTGTTCATTTCCCTGCCTTCAATTTTTCTGGATATATATCCAGAAATGGGAAAGCTGGATCATATGGCAGTTCTATAGTTAGCTTCCTGAGGAATCACAAAAATGTCCTCCACAATGGCTGCACCATTCTATATTACCATCAGCAGTGAATGAGGGTTCTCATTCCTCCACATCCTGTCCAACACTTGTAGTCCTCTGATTTTTTAATAGCCACCAGTCTAATGGCTGTAAGATGATATCTCATTGTACTTTTGTTTTGCATTTACCTTATAGCTATGAGGTTGGGCATATTTTCATGTTCTGTTTAGCCACTTGTATTTCTTCTTTGGAGAAGTGTTTATTCAAATCACTTGCCCATTTATTAATGGGTCATTTGTGTTTTTATTTTTGAGATGTAGGATTTCTTCATATATGCTGGATAAAAGGCCCATATTGGATAGATGTTTGCCAAATATTTTCTCCCACTCAGTAGGCTCACTTTTCACTTTCTTGAAAAAGTCCTTTGAGGTACAAAATTTTTACTTTTGAGGTTGCCCCACTTATCTGTTTTTTGTTTCTTTGCTCGTGCTTTCAGTGTAAAGTTCATGAAACCATTTCTTAATCTTATAGATGTTTCCATACATTATTTTATATGATATTTATTGTCTTGGCTCCTATATTTAGATCTTTTATCCATCTTGAGTTAATATTTGCATAATGTGAGAGGATGGTGCTCCTCTCTCATTCTTTTGGACATGGATATCCATGTCCAAAAGATCATTTGTTGAAGAGGTCATTCTCTCCCATGTGATTAGCCTTGGTGGTTTTGTTGAATATCAGTTGACAGTATATGTGAGGAGCTATATCAAAATTCTCAATTCAGTTCCATTGGTTGGTATGTCTACCCTTGTGTCAATACCATGCAGGTTTGACCACTGTAGCTTTGTAGTATGGTTTAAAGTAAGGTAGTGTGATTCCTCCAAAATCATTAATTTTCTAATGTTGAACCATCCTTGCATATGGAGGATGAAATCTAATTGGTCATGGTGTATAATTCATTTGATGGGTTGTTGGATAAGATTAGCAAGTATTTTGTTGAGGATATTTGCATCTAGGTTCATTAGGGAGATTGGTCTATAGTTTTCCTTTCTTGTGGTGTCTTGGTCTCTTTGTTTGGCTTTGGTATTAGGGTGATGTTAGCATCATACAATGAGTTATGCAATGTTCACTCCACTTCTATTTTTTTAAAATTTTTTGGAAGTGTTTAAGCAGGATTGGTGTTTGTTCTTTCCAGAATGTTTGGTAGAGTTAACCTGTGAAGCCATGTGACCCTGGGCACCTCTTACTTGGGAGTTTTTTGATGACAAATAAATCTCATTAATTGTGATTGGTCTGCTGAGTTCATCAATTTCTTCTTTCATCAATGTAGGGTGCTTGTGTGTTTCTAGGAATTTGTCCATTTCCCCTAAATTATCCATCTTATTGCCATAAAATTTTTCATAGTATCCTTTGATACTCTATTTCTGTTGGGTCATTTGTGATATCCCCTTCCTCATTTCTTATTTTATGTATTTGCATCATCTCTTTTTTTGTTTGTTAGTCTAGCTAAGGGTTTATCAATTTTATTAATCTTCTCAATAAACCAGGTTTTGGTTTTGTTTATGTTTTCTAGTGAATCTTATTTTCAATTTCATTTAGCTCTGCTCTAATCTTTATTATTTCCTTCTTTCTTCTTGCTTTGGGTTTAATTAAAGTTTTCCTCTTTCTTCTTTTTTAATATAAGCATTTATGGCTATGGATTTCCCTTTCAGCACTACTTTTGTTTTATCCCATAATTTTGATATGTTGCGTTGTCATTTTCATTCTTTTCAAGGTAGTTACTGA
>JAQZBX010080928.1:0-13752 GCA_029593785.1 Cabassous unicinctus | reverse complement strand
TCCTATGGTACACTAGCTGGCAGCTAAAATACAGGATTCCCATTCATCTATTTTCCCTGAGTTCTGCTTGCCATGGCCACAAGTGCAGAATCCCCATAAGCCAAAGAACATTTGTAAGCAATTTAAACTGTGAAAGAAGTACCGGGAGGTAATCAGGTTTCTTTTCCATTAGCTTCCAGGGCATGACAAGATCCCGGGGCCAGCTGGGAGAATGACCACCTTCTGTAGGGGAAAGTTAATTCCCTGAACATCCCTACCCATTACTCTTCTTGGAACGCAAGGCACTTTTTCTGAGGTATCTATTGTTATAAAAATGGTTTTCTTCAAGTTTTTAATTCACAGCATTTTAAATAATTTAATTCAGATCCCACTGATGAGATTTAAAAGTAGTTTCCACCATGTGGCCTATCCCTCTGCCCCTAGATCTGCCGGGGTGCCATACTACTTGGGATTCAAGGGCTTAATACCTCCCTGTTCTCCCCCACCCCACCCACTCCCACCCCCACTCTCCACCTTAACGTCATGTGGTACATTTGTCTCTCTCCCACACACACTTCCAACCACACTGCATTTCAGGGTACTGTAAGAACACCTCTGATTCATCTCAGTCTATCTCTTCTCCCCTACACCCACCTCCTACATCTAGCACCATGCTTTCCATGCACCAGGATGGTAGGACAGTGGAAGAGAGAAGGCTATGCAACCATTCAAAAAGCCAAAAAACAAACAAACAAACAAAAAACCCCTGAGCTCTCTCCCAACTGTGCAATCCACTCACTATACAACCTTTACAGAATTCAGAGCATTCTTGCTACATTTTCATATAAATGAATGATTTAAATAAGTTTTTTAATGGAAATGAGAAATTCTGATTTAATCAGACAATAGCATTCAATTTAAGCAAACAAGAAAGAGGTGAAAAACTAAAGTTTATGGGGTGAGAAAGAGAGACAAGCTGGATTTCTGGATGTTAAATTATCTTTTCTTAAAGGCAGTCTTTAAGAGACTATGGTTTAGTCAAAAAGAAAAAAGGTGTGCAAGTGCTGGGGGTTTGCCACAGAGAAAAAATATCTATACCTTGTTCCTCCACAAAATTATGGAATAAATTTCATTTATGTTACACTTACCTAAATCAAAAAGAGTACCAAAAAGAAGACCATGTATAAAGTCTAACCCATGGGAGTTGTTCAATAAATACTAGCCACCCAACTACTTTAAAGAAGAAGAAAACATGTATTTGTCAGGACTGAAAGATGATTAATAGCATTTTTTGATAGAGATAAGAATAATTCCTGTCATTAGAGTGCCTAAGTCACTCTGCACAAGACTTAAGAAGTAGATATTATTTTCACAATTTTACAGATGAGAAAAGTGATAGAGGAATTAAGTTCAGGGTCATAATTTGAGCCAATCCATGTTTTATTCCAAAACGTATGTGTGTTCCTTCAGTCACACTTGCTGCCTGGCCATGCCTAAAAGTAGTGAAACAGCATGATTATTATACTTATATCTTGCACAGAGTCTGGGTGAAAGGAGCTGTAGCTAGAATCTCGGTATAACACAGCCCTTACTGATCCTATCACTGAAATACAGCATGAATCTGGAAAGACAAGTATCCTTTGCTATCTAAATCTATTCAGTTCCTGAGCTTGGATATAGAGAGTTCCAATAGCGAATTCTGATAACAAGCTCTGATAGCAAAGAATTCTGAATCTATTTAGTTCTTAAGTTTTGGATAGCAAATAAGCAAGAACTTGGATACTGAAGGATTCGTAAAAAATTATGAGATATTTGTTTCAGTTCCTGAGCTCAAATAGCAAGAGTTCAGTCGACAAACAGATATCATCTGAATATCTTTATAGTGTGTTTGCTATGGGTCTAGTATTAAATTCAGTGGGGGATACAGAGGAGGTTTAAGATATGAATTTTGCTTCACAGGGAGTTGTAATCTACTTGTAGAAACAAGTCTGTCACACCCATGTGTATGTAAACACATGTATTAAATCTGTAAGCATGTATATGAAAGGCTAAATAAAATGCTATGACTGTAACTTTTAAAAACAGAGATTGGTAAATATGGGAATAATCACAAAAACTCAAGTCACAGGACAAGATACAATGGCTCCTAAAGGAAGAATCAGGAGGTGCTGGGGATAAAACAAGGATATTTCCAACCAAGGAGTAGCATGATGAGTTGAGCTAGGAATTAATAGAGCGCATGCGTGGACGAGTGACGAGACCAGTGTGACATACGTAAGCCTGGAACTTCCCACTGCCTCAGCCATCGTTTCCCCGGCACCCAGTCCAGTCCTCCCAAGGTGCAGTGAAGTGTAGGGTGCCTTTCCTCCTGTGTAACAGAGGTTGCCCTCGATTCATTCTACATTTCCTGGAAGGATCTCTTCACTGGAAAATTTGCATTCACAATGTACTGGTTATTCCTTTGTTTCTCTGTGGCAAACCCAGCAGCTGCACACCTTTGTCAGCCATTTCTGTTTGCCAGGAAGTAAAATAAATGGCAGCAGAAAGGCCAAAGTGAAGTGTGCGACCCTTTGTACAACTTCCTTAGCTCAGGACATGAAGGCAGTTGATGCCTTAGCTCAGGACATGAAGGCAGTTGATGCCTTAGCTGGCTGAGAGCATCTGCGGCCAAGAGCCGAGGGATTTCAGCACAGCCTGCTACGACGGCACTCACTGGTGACAGCGTCAAATAAAATTCAGATCTTGGAAAAAAGAAACCCTACAAGGGAACTACACTAGATGTTCATATATAAAGATCAATATATATTTTAAAAGAAAATGTTTCCAAAACAAATAGCATTATAAAGAATCTGCAGTGTATTGAACCCAGTTTTCGATCCTCCATGGACTGTCTCAGCCCCACCTACATCTCTCCTAACATCTCAACCTCTCCTGGAGGGAGGGCTGGGCTCCCAGCACTGGAACTCTGGCGCCAAATCTGGCCTGACCAGACTCACGGAGGCCCTGGCACCTCCCACCAGGTCTAGAATCAGACTGTTTGATGGAGATTCAAGCTTCCCAGGAGACGCCCAAAGAGGCAGAGTAGCAGAACTTGGGAGGGCAGAGGGCAAAGGTTTACCAATGAAAGGCAAGAGATAGGAAGAAAGAAATAGATAAATTTCTACTTTTAGTCTCCTCTTCTCCCTTCAACACACTGTTCTAAAATGAGAGTTTCCACATGGCTTGTCCAGAGACATCCCTGGTGACTTGGCTGTGTATTCAGCTCAGTAATACATCACCTTGTATTTGCCATCCCATCTTTTCTCCCTTGCTTCCCTTTGTCCTTCTTTCTTTGCTACTTTGGGATAATACTATGGGTAAATCATTAGCTTCAAGATTTTGCCTCAGGCTCTGTTGTCTAGGAAATCCAGCAATATTAAACTAATACTAAACAACTATTAAACTAACTAGTTTCCTAGGACTGCCATAACAAAGTACCACAAACTAGGAGGCTTAAAACAACAGAAATTTATCGTTTCACAGTTCTGAAGAATGGAAATCTGAAATCAAGGTATCTTCAGGGTTATTTCCCATCCAAGAGACTTAGGGAGGAATCCTTCCTTAGCTCCTCTAGCTTCTGGTGGTTGCTGGAAATTCTTGGCATTCCTTGGCTTGTGGCAGCATGATTCCAATCTCTGCCTCCGTTGTTACCTGCCATTCTGTGTCTCTGTTTTTCAGGACATCAGTCATTGGATTAATGCCCACAGTAATCCAATATAACTTCATTTTAACTTAACTAATTGCATCTCCAAGAACCCTATTTCCAAATAAGGCCATATTCTGAGGTTCACGGTGGACATGGATTTTGGGAGTATACCATACAACCCGTTACTGCAATTTTTGGGATGTCTTCCCCAAGGGAGTAAGAGAGAAGAAAGAGAGTTTTACCTATCACTCTGCTTGCAGTAAAGTGAGGAAGAAGAGAAGTAATTCAGGTTGAACACCTAAATGTGCCCATCACTGTACTGGGTTTCATGTCATTTTACCTAATCTTTCATCTTCACAAAAAACCATCCAGCTTTATCAATGGAGAATAGGGAAATATTTTTTTTAAAGTGACTGAGCTTCGAACTTGTAAAACCCTGAGCTCAGTATAGCAAGTACAGGCACCAAAGCTAGGAATCAGTGTATTAGTTGCTAGATCAGTTCAGACATATGTCTGAATTTGAGTATCTACAATCTAAACCAGTCTGCAGGACATCCATTAGTCCTCCTTTCCTCCTTATTTTGAATGCTTGGTTCCATCCCTTTTTCATTCTCCCATTCAGATACTAATCAACGCTCAGGGTCAGTCAGGCAGCCCACCCCCAATGCCCATTTTTAAGTCAATTAAGTGCATTTGGCAGAGTATGCAATATCTTCACATCAAATGTCACAGTGAAGCAGCCTAGATAGGAAACCAATAGATGGATCTGGAACCTGGCAAGAAGTCCATGTGGATATTGATAACCCCAAGATGGCTGCTGGAAGACCCTCGCGAGATTCTGCCACCCAGAATGAGATTCCCTCTGGAAGCCAGGAGAAGCCCCAGATATTCTCCAGGGATATTATCATTGGGCCCACCCAGGGGAATGATGGGTGGGATACTCAATCAAAGCAGCAAGCAGCTGGGACTCCCTCCATGCCATTCGCTAAGGGGTGGAATAATTAATGGTTTAAAAAGCAAGTGCAAAGGTCAAATCTCTCTTCCACTCCCTCTTGGCTTCTGAGCCTTGCTCTTGCCGTGTCCCCCCTGCATGGATCAACATGCAAGTCAAACCTGGGCATTTATAATCTATAATGGGAAATTGAGTCTATAAACCAGCCCTCTTTATCATTCTTCAGCCCCTTCCTCTCTCTGGGACCCATGATCTGTTATTTTCTCCCATTTCTCCTCCCTCCCTACCTTAATAAATTACTGGCCTAACTAATGTGACATGCTCTTAAAATTCATTTCTGCAGCATAGTCAAGAACCTAGACAAAATCCAGTAACAACAGTCTTTGTCTTTTAAGCAGAAATCTGTTCAATTTCAGCTAATGCAAACTTCATTTTCTTCAACCAGACATTTAAGGAAATTACATGTCATTCTATTCCAGCAATTCCCCTTATTACATTTGGCAAACCTGTTTGCAAATAATTCGATGAAAATAAAATATTGGCTTGCATTTTTTTTAAATTCTGCTCTTTCTATATACCTCTTACAATCTAACAGTATTGATATGGCTAAACAGCATTGGTATCCCAAATTAAGAAAGACAACAAAGATTCTACAACTTAATAGTAAACACTTATGTGCCAGGCATTGTTTTAAAACACCTCAAAGGTCATGGAAGTTCAACTCCTATCTACTACTTAAATCTCCTCCATGATGTTGTCACAGGACTATACTTCAAGTGGAAGAGCTCACATGCTGAAGTCAGGAGATTCAAGTCTACCATTTGTTCATCAGGGGATTAAGTAATATTTGTATGGTGCTTTCACATGGCCATTTCCTTTGATTACCGTAATAACCTTGATGATAGATAGATAGATAGATAGATAGATAGATAGATAGATAGATAGATAGATAGATGACAGATAGATAGATAGAAAGGGAGAGAGGGAGAGAGAGAGAGCACACTGATAAGAGATGAGAGAGAGAGAGATATATCATTACAGCTCCCAAAGCTTTACCTCCATCTCAATCTCTTTTCTGAGATCTAGGTCCACATATTACCCAGATGTCCCATATGTACCTCAAATTCAACATGCCCAGTGCTACTCATATTGTCTTCCCCACACCTCTGCTCTTCTCACACAACTCCTGAGCTCTGTTAATGAGAAATGTGAGTCATCCTAGACTCCTTCCCTCTTGCCATCATATCACATCTAAGATATGCCCATTTTGCCTTTGTAACCTCTCTCAAGCCATTTTCTCCATTCCAGCTGCTCCTGCCTTGGTTCAGGTCAATGTCACTTCTCACTGTTCTCCCACTCCCTTTCTGCCCATCCCTCTTTCTCCTGGCTTAGTTATACTTTAAACTGTTTTCTACACTCCTGTCAGAGCAATCTTTTGAAAACATCAATGTGAAAATGCTACTTCCCTCTTTAAAACTTCCCCAAAGTTTCAAAGGTTGGTCAGCCTATTTCCAACCTCAAACACTTCAGCTTCACTCGGTCTCCACTGACTTAGAAATGATCTTTCCTAAGCCCCAAACGCTTATTCTCACTCCACCGATCCCATCCTGCACCATTTCCTTGAGGAAGCCAGTCCTGATCTCCTAAATGTTAAGTTCCTTTCCTCTATGCTTCCATAGCACAGCACATGTAGTACTTTAATTAGAGCTATCTGTCTAATTGTGTCTTTACTCTGTGATACCATGAGATCTCTAAGAACAAAAAGCTTCTTCTTCTTTTATCCTTAGTGCAAAGCAGTAGCAAAAACTCAATAACTATGGAATTAAATAAATGAACCATTCAACAATTTATCTAACTAAACAAAACTATATTATATCCTTAAGAGAAAAGACAACCCTTTCCTCAAATCATGAGTTAAAAGGGTAAAGGAGTTTACCTAATTTTGTATGGATACACACACACATATGTGCACTGAATTATCATGTTATAGAATTTGAGGGATAAAGGGGACCTGAAATACTATCCCCTCACTTTACAGAGAATAAAATTCAAGCCGGAAGAGTCTAAGTGAATTGCTCAAGGTCTCAGAGTTGGAAATCTACCCTCGTCCAGGGACAGGTTACTTCTGAGACAAGACTGCTCCTTTTGGGGGGAGGGGGGAGGAATTGTGGCTCATTACATTTGGAACATTACTGAAGGGCTACTAGTAAAATATGAGTGAGTTGATGAGTTCATTTACATTTCCAATTAATAAACAGAATAAACAAGGGTTGATATGATGAAAATATAAAATAATAAATCTTAAAAATAATATAACTTTAAAAATTGTAAATTAGATTCTTAGAAAAGAGATTGACATGTTGGTATACAGCTACAAAACCAATATCTGATGGAAATTAATAAGGAGTATATTAGTTACCTGTTGCTACTGTAACAAATAGCCACAAACTTAGTGGCTTAAAACTACATGTGCTTCCGAGTGTGACAGAGTTAGACTCAGATGTGACTTCTCTACACATGCCTCTTCTGTTCCTTTCATTTGAACCTATAGTTGGTGCTGGAGTTGATAAGTGTACATCCAAGAGGCTTTAATCTCTGGGCTGTCCATGTGCCAGCTGGGCCCTGAGCCTCAGCAGAGTTTCAACACCTACTGTTCAGTTCATTGGACTCACCCAGGACAACTAACAAGGAGGTGAGGATGGACAACCACCACATCAAGGAACCAAGAGAGTCTACAACTACAAGCAAGAGAGTCCCAACCACCAGCCATATGGGATTGAAGTCTCCTCTCAATTAGAGGTGGAGTGGGCATCACCATCCCAGAATCCTCAGGATTTGGGAATAAAATATGGACTAGGGTAGACTTACTGGTATTCTCCTATAGACTTATTGTGATTCTAGCAATGGAAGAAATTATATCATTGATGTGGTAAAGGCAGTGGCCACTGGAGGTGCTGTAGTCAGGGAGAAGGAAAAAGAGGTGCAATATGGGGGCATTTTCAGGAATTGAAATTGTCCTGAATGACATTGCAATGACAGATACAGGCCATAATATATCCTGCCATCACCTACAGAATTGAGTGGGAGAGAGTATAAACTACAATGTAAACTATAATCCATGCCTAGTGTCAATGCTCCAAAATGTGTTCATCAATTGCAATGAATGTACCACACTAATGAAAAAAGTTGTTAATGTGGGGAAAAGTGGGAGATGTGGGGAGTGGGGCATATGGGAATCCCTTATATTTTTTTATGTAACATTTTATGTAATCTAAGTATCTTTTAAAAATAAATAAAAAATATATTTTAAAAAATTAACACTTTAAAAAAACTACATGAATTTTATTATAGTTATTGAAATAATGAAAATGCTGTAATAATGATTGAAGTGACAAATGCACAATTATGTGATTATACCAAATACCACTGATTGCACACATTAGATGAATTGTATGCTTTATTAATATGTATCAATAAGCTTGATTTGTTTTGTTTTTTTTAAAACTACATGAATGTATTATCTTATATTTCTGTAGTTCAGAAATCCAAAATGGGCCCCACTGGGCTGAAATCAGCGTGTTGGCAGGGCTCCTATCTGGAAGTTCTGGGGGAGAATCTGTTTCCGTTCCTTTTTCGCTTCTGAAGGCTGCCCACATTCCTTGGCTTATGGCCCTCCTCCTCCATCTTCAAAGCCAGCAACTGCAGGTCAAATTCTTCTCACATCACATCACCCTGACCTCCTCTTCTGCCTCCTTCCCTCTTCCCCATTTAAAGACCCTGTGTTTATACTGGGCCCACCTGGATATTCTCCCTATTTTAAGGTCCACTGCTTAGCAACCTTAATTCCATCTGCTATCTTAATGTCCCTTGGTTATATTACATAAAATATTCAGTTTCTGGAGATTAGGGTTGGACATTTTGGGAGGGCCATTATTCTGCCTACGAGGAATGGGGGATAATACATATATTAGCTCCACATCAAGTAAAATAAAATACCAAGAAAGAAAGAGTATTGAGGAATTTTAGACTATATAAGTAATCACTCTCTTTGGTCAGCAAATATAGAGTTTGGAAAGTCTGGAGGGAAGGACCCAGAGGACATTATTAAGACCTCTCCTCATGTAGATAAATGAATCTATATAAGAAGCTATTTGCCTCTTGATAAGAGACAGAAAGCCATGAGCAGCTGAACACTTTAAAACATGCTTCCTGAAAAGCATTTGACTCCAATATACTTTAATTCCTGAAATCATCTGAAAAGTAGGTTGACTGCAAGAAAAAATTAAGAGTTGTGAGAGAAGTTTTTTTATCCAAGACCAGGGCATGGCGGGGAGGGGGGAAGATTGCTGCCAAGGACAGAAGATCAAGGATTAGAATCACCATAATTGAAAACTAGTAATACTGTCTATTTTGTCTAATCATACCTGTTATTTTTCATTTTTAAAAAAAAAACGTATCCTTTGGGAAGATATGAAAAGATGTTCAGCATCCTTGGTCATTAAGGAAATACAAATTAAAACCACAAAGAGATACTAATATATATCCACTAGGATAGTTAAAATAAAAATGACTAACAATGCCAAGTGTTGAGAAGGATATGGAGAAACTGGAGCCCTCAAATATTGCTGGTGGGAATATAAAATGGTACAGTCACTCTGGAAAACTCTTTGGCAGGTTTCTTTAAAAAGTTAAACATGCACTTACCACCATTAAGTCTACTCCTTTATGTCTACTCAAGAGGAATTATAGCATATGTCCACACAAAGACAAATATTCACAGCAGCATTATTCATAATCATCAAAAACTAGAAACAACCTAAATATCCATCAATTGGCAAATGGATAAACAGAGTATGGCACAGCCATACAATACAATACTACACTGCAATAAAAAGGAAACATGCAACATGAATGAACCTCAAAATCATTATACTAAGCAAAAAAGAATAAACATTATATATTCCACTTACATAAAATATCTAGAAAAGACAAAACTATAGAGACAGGAAGCAGATCATAAAGTGGTGGCCTGCACTAGAAATGGGAGCAGGAACTGCCTGCAAACAAGCACAAAGGAATTTGGGGGGTTGATAATATTAAAACTGGATTGTGGCAACTGTGGCACAACTGCATAAACTTACTAAAATTATTGAACTGTACACTTACTTTGGGTAAATTTTATGGTCTGTAGATTATACTCCAACAAAGCTGTTAAAATTTATCCCTTGGTTCTTTATAACTCACTACATAATGTGTATGTTTAATAGATACTTTTTAGATTTGAAGAACCATAATTTGAGAAATCATATTAAATGTCCATTTTAAATTATAATATCTACAGCAGTGATTCCCAAAATGTGTTCAAACACATATCAGAATAATATTGAGAGCTTGGTACAATTGCACTCCTATCTCCACTTTCCATTCCTAAACCCCAGACATACCCCTCCCCACACTGCTGACCCACCTTACCAAACTCCACTTTTCCCATAATTCTTGTCATCATCTAAATTACTGTAATTAACTTATTTTCACATTATTGTCTTTTTCCCAGCAGTGACCCCCACACTCAAACACAAACATACCCATACAGTGGCAAGAAAACTCCAAAAGAGCAGGTATTAATACACTATACCCAAGAATAGTTCCTGGCATGTACTGTAGGTACTCAATAAACATTTGCTTAAGGAGTGAAATTTAGGATCCTGGGCCTCACTTCAGATCTATGAAACATACCCCTGGTATAAGACCCTGGAATCCATATCTTCACCACCACCCCCAAATAATGGCACACCAATGCTTGGGATCCACTGACCCATAGGGAGCCCACCCCTTTCCACATGGGAGGATTTTGACACTTAAGTGGTGGCAAAAATAATCTAATGTCAGGCACTGTCCACAGTGATATAAATAGATGAGTGACGAGCTCACAGACTTAAAACAATATTAGATGAAGTGAGAAACAAATTCCTCTGTTTTGGAGTATGACGTACAGTACAAAGTTTTGCTTCCACCACAGTCACCCACACAAATTTAATAGAATATTCTTAGCCAGACTTTTAAATTCTATCCCAAGGGTCTTTATGTAACCACAAGTCAAATCGACAACTAAAAAGGATACTTTTATCTTCAATGTTAGTTGTAAACTCAAAATAACTGACAGATTCTCATTATCTATGGTTCCAACAATGCTGTACACACTATTCAAAATATGCACTTTAGAGTGTTTGGGGGAATTTACACTCTAAATGTTAAAAGCTATCATAGGGAGAAAAGGTCATTTAATCTGTTTGAAGTGATCATCTTTAGTATCAAATGATAGGATAGTTCATGGGGAATTTCTTTTATAGAGCTCATGCAGAAGATAGAAAGAAAGAAAGAAAAATAGACTGCTGATGGGAGACAATATCAGGTTTCCTCCTGTCAAGGAGCAATAACACTATCTGCTCTGCCTATCTACACAGGTTGTAGTAAGGCTAAGATGAGATCATTTAGAGGTCCTTTATTAAAGAGCCCAAAGAAATACATTACTATTTCATATTTACAATATACCTTTCAGATATGCGTCTCTTGTCTATCCTTTGAGATTTCTTGTAATTACTGGCTCTTTCTAAGCTTTGCTCTGAATCATAAGGGTTTACCTAACTGCTATACCTATGGATTCTCATGATAATGAGAGCCTTCAAAGAAACATCTTGATAGAGTAAAAATTCCAAGGCATAATACCAAGAGGTTTTTTTTTTTTCTTTCTGTTGGATGTTTGCCTCCATTCCATTATATTTAAATAACAAATCATGTGTTTTGTTCATTTTAGTGTTCTCTGTATCTGAATGTTTACATCTCATTATGATAACCAAGATGAAACAAATAGAATAATGTACAAATGAACTGTCCAGAGAATGAAGCAGAATAGACAAGCTTAGGAGTTGAAATGTGGGGAATATGCTTTTACAGATACTATCAAGACGTAAATTCTTTATTTTGTGCCAATCATCTGAACCAGTTAATGTATTTATGCAAACAGCTATAAATAGCTATTGTTAAGCTATTGACAGTCTCCCAGATTTGAGGCTGGAAGTTTTAAACATTCAGTTTAGAGGTATCCCATGCTAACGAAACAGCTTAGGAGTTCATTAACTCATTTATTTATTTATTTTTATTATTTTTTTTTTTTTTTTACCGGGAGGTCCCGGGGATCAAAACCGGGTCCCTCCATATGGGAGACGGACGCCCAACCATTTGAACCACATCCGTCCCCCCATTAACTCATTTATTAGTCCTACATTTTCAGAGCACAGGACCAGATGCCTGAGACAAAGATGATTATGACCTAATAAGAGAGAGAAGCCTGAAAAGAAAAGATTGCACTACAGTGTGATATGTGTGATGATAGAGATCTGTACGAAGCTTATCTGTGGTAAAAAGGAGAGTAATAAATTGCACAAACAGCATTAAAAGGGGCTAAAAATAATTCCAACTGCTTGAGTTCAAAACACTATCTCCTCT
Organism: Cabassous unicinctus; assembly: GCA_029593785.1. Taxonomy (NCBI): domain Eukaryota; kingdom Metazoa; phylum Chordata; class Mammalia; order Cingulata; family Chlamyphoridae; genus Cabassous; species Cabassous unicinctus. The sequence continues at coordinate 1,630 of JAQZBX010080928.1, read as the reverse complement.
CTGTAATTACTACAAGAGCCCTTTCTATTTTCCTTTCTTATAGTCTTGCTGGAACCACCCCTTTTCCACAATCCATTCTCTATATAACACCCATTATGATATTTCTAAAACATTTATCTGATCAGATTACCTCATTTCAAATGGCTCACCATCAACTTAATATGATAAAAGCCATATCATACAAAGCAAAATTTCCCCTTACCTACACTGACTATACTTTCCTTTTGTACAAATCCAATACATCATCATTCTCCAAAGCCCAGATGGTGACCACCCAAACATTCCAGCCCACATTGACCTTTTCCTTCTCTGATCTCTTACAGTATTTATTGGCACTATTTTGTACAAAATCCTATCATGCCATACATTGCTCTTTACTGTTTCTTAAATGCATCTGCTTCCCTATGTAGAAGGTAAACTTTAATCCCCACAACTATTTTTTGTGTCTTTTGAAAACACTATAAACTCCATAAATATTTGTTGAAATAAATGTAACTATTGTGAGAATTATCTTTTAATTGATTTATAATGGAATCACAGATTCAAAAATGGAACCTAAAAGTTAATCATCCTACTGCTTTCAGATAAATCTTAAGAAAGGATATTTATTCTATTTTTAACTCTCTCACATTATAAAATGTTCCTTGACAGCCAGGTTACCAGTTTCATGATCTTTATAACCAAAAGTTTTTCTTACGGCTCTTCTAATTTTTAATGAAGAAAAAGTAAGGCTCACTATTTTAAGTGCATCCCTAAGAAACCATTTGGCAACCCATTCATTCATTTATTCGACAAATATTTATTGAACACCTACTATGTACCAAAAACAGAGAAAGAGAACTGAATGAAACAAAGTGCCTATTCTCAAGGAGTTTAGAGTCTAGTGGGTAATAAGTCAATATATAGTACTACAATGGTGGTAAGTGTAACAGAGAAAATTAAAGTGGAAAATCATATAAGGAAAGAATAATTTTTATATTTAATGACCCAAAATGCCTAGCGCATATTTCCCAACTGCGTTTGGATGTGTTTTTTAGTTATGAAAAATAGTAACAACTCAGATTATTTTTAGTGCTACTTAAGATAGTGACACTAATACCTAGAACATGTTTATTCATTCCTAATTTTTAAATATTTTTAAAGGAGCTGGAAAATGCAGTAAATATTCCATGTGTCTCTCAAGAGGATTCGTTAAGTGTGCATATTCACTATTAAATAGGCTAAAAGTCAGCAGTTGGGATTTGAATAGTGCCCCCACAAAAGTAATGTTCAGGTCCCAACCTCTGAGCCTGTAGAGCGAACCTGTTGTAAACAGGACCTTTGAAGATATTAGCTAAGGTGCGCCCAAACCGAATGAGGGTGACCCTTAATCCAATATGGCTGACGTCCTTATAAACAAAAGAAATTCAGACACAGGAAAGAGGCCACGGGGAACAGCCAGAAGCTGGAGTTTAATGCAGCATGGAAGAAAAAGAAGATGCTACCATGTGCATCACCATGTGATGGAAAAGCCAAGGACCCAAGGATCACCATCAGCCAGCCCCAGAATGCCACAGTCTTCAGGGAGAAAGCATCACCTTGCTGACACCTCAATTTTTTTTTTTTTCTACCCACAGAAATTCTTTTTTTT
>JAQZBX010080927.1:0-13752 GCA_029593785.1 Cabassous unicinctus | reverse complement strand
CCCAGGGCAGACTGGGTCCCGGCAGGATCCATCACTGCATGAGGCTGATTGGGTACTCAGAGAGGGCCCTGGCGCTCATGAAGGCCCGCGTGAGTGCTTCCCCTTGCTCCCGGCACTGACCCCCATCCACTGCATTTTGCTATTGGACTTCCAATCCCAGCTGTTTTCTGAAAGCAGTTAGGAGTGAAGCAAGGTGATGTTTTTGCCAAGAAGTTGTGTCCCTGTCTTTGCTTTGCACCTGCAACTTCACTGAAGTTTGAAATTCAGAGCAGAACGGGCCCCGCTCTGTCCACATGACCAGAGAAACAGGCCAGCTTCTGGGCAGCAGAGGGCAATGTTCCAAGGTCTACAGGGTCACAGGCTGCCAGAGCCATCCCTGCTCCTAGCACATCTTAAAACATCAGCTGCGGGAGAACCGCCTTGATAGCCTGCATCCCTGGGGTTCCAGCAGCCAGTCCCAGAGAACCTTCCTCGCCTGGCATGTCTAGAGCCCTGTCCAGAGGACTTCATTCTGCTATGACTCCCTCACAGGCTGGAAACCTAAGTAAAAGAGAGCTATGGATCAAACATATAATATTTTGCCAGGAACAGGAATTTATGTCAGTGGTATTGATTTTACAATGATGAAGCAAACCTCTGAGACCAAATGGCTCACAAGAAACCCTCAGGGGGGAGCAGATGTAGCCAAGTGGTTGAGTGCCTGCTTCCCACATACGAGGTCCTGGGGTCGATCCTTGGTACCACCTAAAAACAAACAAACAAACAAATGAAAAAAACAACTCTCATTGGGGGAGGAGGAGTACCTCAGTGGTTGAGTGCCTGCTTCCCATGTATGAGGTCCTGGGTTCGATCCCTGGTACCTCCTTAAAAAAAAAACACACACAAAAAGCCCTCTGCAAAGAACAGAGGCAAACATATTTTAGTCCTGTGCAAACATCCTGTGTTTTACACACATTCGAGTTGAGACTGATCAGTTCTTTTCCCTTTAAAAATAGAATGCTCCTCTCTGGTGGCTCAGGGTATGGTGGGACTCCAGCACCATTCTGCATTAAAACTCAGTTAACCTTCCTGGAGAGCAGTTTGACGGTATGCGTGCCTAACACTGACACAGCTATTCCACTTCTAGGACTTGACTGCAGAGAAACGAGAACCTACAAATATCTGATACTGGGAGGTTCCCCAGCACTGATTATGACAGCAAAATGCTGGGAAGCTCCAGTACAGCCGACAGCTGGTGTCTGGCTAACTGAGCCAGGGAGGGGCCTGCAGTGAGGTTCCAGAGGGAGGCTGTGGAAATCTAGTTCTCAGCAGACAGAGATGTTCACACTCTACTCTTAGCGAAAGCAGCAGTCTACAAAGCAATATATAGAGCATTACCCCAGTTTTGTCAAAAAGTGTATATGTATGTATGTACATGCAAAAAGCCTAGAAGGCTACCCACCCACTGTTTAACTAGAAGTCTCAAAATGGGGGATACCAGCCATTTTTATTTTCTCTTTTATTTTGGTCTGAAAATTTAAACTTTTTCTGCCATGAGATCTATTATTTGTGTAACAATTGTTTTTAGAAAGAAAAGAAGAAAAAAGAATATTGTATCGCCTTTTCTGATGCAGCTGTGACTTTCAAAGGCTTTAAAGGCCCCCATGCAGGTAAAATTTGGCTGCAAAGGGGCTCTGGCACTGGCCTTTCCTCCCCATGGCGCTCAGGCCCGCAGAGGGCGCCCGCAGCCTCCAACTCCGTGTCAGGTCGCGGTAGCCTTAGGCAGCTGCCTCGCAGCCATTTCCTGCCCTGCCTGCCCAGACTTGGCTAAACTGCCAAGTTGAGGGATTCCTGGGAGTCATTTGCACGGTCCCCATGCTGAGTGTAAGTAGCTGTACCTGCTTCTGGAAACTGCCTGTGGCTAGAGAGTGGGCAGGCTGGCAGATGAGCTGCACACTCCTGCTCTCTCCTCCCCTGCTCTGCAGCAAGGCCTGCCCTCTCCTAGGTGCTTCCACGCCCCCTCTCCAGGGCACGAATCCCCGTGCCCTTCGGCGTCGCCCTCAGCCCTCCTGGGCACCCACATCCAAGGGTCAGCATGTCCTTATCTCCGTGTCTCCTTCGTTAACAGGTGAAGTCCCAAGTGGCTTTTGGGAAACCCCTGGTTGAGCAGGGCACGCTCCTGGCAGACATCGCCCAGTCGCGTGTGGAGATTGAGCAGGCCCGGCTGCTGGTGCTGAAAGCTGCCCACCTCATGGATGTGGCAGGAAATAAGGTCAGAGGCCGGGGGCTCCTTAGAGGGTCTCATAGGTGAAAGAGGTCCTAAGGTTGTGGTGAGGGAATCGTTCTCAGTCTCTAGACACTGAACTTGACATGATGAACTTCTCTGTCCAAGAAAGCAGGTCTGACGGGGCCAGGTAGCCCTCTGGCTTCCAGCCCACGCCCCAGTCTTGGTTCTGTGGGCATGCTGGTGCAAGTATCAGGCAAACCACAAGTAGGTGACCAAGAAGGAACCCTCTACTGGCCTCAATCCAGATACGGAATTAGCTAAAACCGAAGCTTATTTCACGTGTGACAATATTCCTTAAACAGCTGGCTCCCTGCCGCTCGTGTACCAGGCACTGCTCACGTTGACCATTCCTTGTCCAGCCCTCTGTGGGACCACCTCCACCTCCTTCCCAAGGGGCCCCAGTAAAAGGGGGAAAACCCAGGTTCACAAATTCTCAGTTCCCTGCCAGGGTAGTGCCAGATTCCGTGGAGGCACACGGTGCCTCACTGAACTGCCCCGGCCCAGGGCAGATCTTTATGGCTCGGGTTCCCAGAGCCCCCAGCTGGCCTTGGTCCACTGTCAGGTGGAGGTGAAGCTGGCTGTGCCCCTGAGTCCCCACCCCGCATTCTCTGGGTACCAGTGATCTCTGTCAGCTAGGAGGGTGGCAGAGTTCCTGGGTTGTCCAAGCACTCACGGCACATCCTATAGCATTTTTAGTCATCTTGCAAGTTACCAACTCTGCCCCTCCATGCCCCCCGGTGCTGGGGACACAGTATTTACCAGGTAGGGGCTGCCTCACAAAGCTTCTGGTCTAGCAGGAGCAATCTCTGCTCTCTGGGAGCCACTCTTTACTTCTCCCTGTGAAATGAATGTTCCTCCAAGGGTCCAGCCCTCGATCTACCTGATGACCCCATATTCTCTTCCTTGCAGGCTGCAGCTCTAGATATTGCCATGATTAAAATGGTAGCCCCATCCATGGCCTACCGAGTGATCGATCGTGCCATTCAGATGAGGAGACTGCAAGCGCCTGGTTTGTACGAACCATTTACAACAAATGCAGGCCTGGCCGCCTTCAGCTCCCCCAGCCTCCCGTAGACTGGTATGGCTACCCTTCACTGCACCCTTACTGGACGTGTGTTCTTTCCTTTTCCCTCCTCAGAGCAACCCCACAAGATGGGCCCCATTACTATCCCTAAATTGAATCTGAGGAAACAAGGCAGAGAAAGGTGAAATGACTTGTCCAAGTTCACTTAGCTTGCAAGTAGCCATGCTCGGAATTACGTGAACCCAGTCTTCATGATGCCAGAGCCCAGGTTCTTAGCCACTCGGGGATGCCTCCTTCCCAAATCTTAACACCTCGCCCCAGCAGAGCCATGTCCCCAGTGGCAGCCTCCCTGCAGAGTAGACTTGGCGAGCATGTGGCCGCACCTGAGGTCTTTCAGAACATCACTTATCACACAGGTGTCTTGGGGGATGTTCCTGGGAAGCTAGCTGCTATGAGCAGGGGCCCTCAGAGACAAGGCGCACTCAGGCCTCTTCCCCTCCCTGCCCTGTGTCCACCAGGCCTTTGGAGCAGCAGGGCTGAGCAACGACTACCCCTTGGCTCAATTCTCCGCCTGGGCCCGAGAGCTGCGCTTTGCCGACGGCCTGGATGAGGTACACTGGACAGCAGTGGCCAAGATGGAGTTGAAGCACCGTACTTAGGCCTGCAGGAGCCGGGATGTCTGGGTTGGGCCGGCCACCACCCAGAACTTTAAATAACATGGTTTACAAGGTCTGGTGTGTGATTCTTGCATCCTGCCCAGAAGCTCTGCCTTGGGACAGTCATTGTGAACGCAGCCTTTTTGGTCCCCACAGAAGACATGTCTGTGAGAAGCCCCGAGTGTGCTATTTCAAGCAAGGAGGAAGGAGGCTAGCTGAATGTTGCGTGGGTATAGGTACAGAGTGTGGGAAGCTGGTCTTCAGGCTCTCGGTGCCGGACTGGGCAGCCGGCACCCCCGTCCTCTGGCCATGGTGTGCGGTGGCTGTAGGAATCGAGGCTCACATCAGAAGTCCTGCTGAGGCCCTGGGCCTCTGCTCCGTGGGGCCCTCCCTGGCACACACAGGGGCGGCCACAACTGGCTGCAGCCTCCAGACCCAGGGCCGCAGCTGAAGCCACTGGCACCTGATTTGTTTGGCCCGAATGTCCACAATGCAGAACACTAAAAGGAATACGACAATACATCCAAGACCTTAAGGACCTTCTTTGACATACAAAAGGAATCGAGAATAAAGGTTTCCGTTCCAGCCCGTCTCTGTGCACGCCTCTTCCCATGGACGTGGGGCCCGGGACTCCTGGCAGGTCCCAAACGGGCCACCTCTCCACTGTTAATAGTCGAGTTCTCTTGTGCTCACTAGAAATGTCTCTGAAGGGGCTGATGCTTTCTGGTGTGTATGACCTGCAACTCCCAGCCTCCTCCATCTGCTCTGCATTCACAGAAATTCAGAGTACTAAGCAGGCAGGGGAGATATGGACAGTGGGCCGTTAACGTTCAGACAGCAGCTTCTTCTCTCTGAGGAACGTGCAGTGTTCACTCGTTGAGGTCCGAGTTCCTCTGGCCACCGGCTCCTGAGAAGGGGGTGCTGCTCCCACTGAGCCCAGGTGGCCTGTGGACATACGTCATCTCATAATTTGTGGTCATGTGGCTGACAGGTGCCCACAATGGGCAGGGACTGTCCCCCTTGTCTGCTGCACTGTGAACTTGACCTCTTGTGGGAGCCGCTTTACCTGAGAGCAGCTGCCTGCCGCAGCTGTCTCGGGGCTTGTGAAGGGGCACCCCAGATATTCTTGCCTACTTCAGACTATTGTTGAGATCTTGCTTGTTGCTCAAGAAAGGTAAAGTTAAATTCAAATAAAAAATGTTAACACAATTAAAAAATTAATTAAAAGTAAAATACAATTACTTTCACAACACCAGCCACATTGGCAAACAACCTTTTGCAAACTTTGGCCAGAGCAGAAGGGCCCGAGTTTTTGCTTCAGGCCCCAGGAAGGAGGCAGTGTTTTCAAAAAGGAAGTGCCTGGGTCAGTGGCCTGGCCCATCACGTGGCCCGAAGAATTTCTCTTGTTGCCTGTGAGGTTAACCTGGCTTTCAAGCAGTGCAGCTGCAGAGATGAAGTGGTGCTGTGGGGTAAGCCCTCCAGGCTGGAGGCACTCAGGCAGGACCTCGAGAGCTGGCCTAGAGGATGGCAGCCATGGAGCCCAGGCCTCTGGCAAGCCCTCCTCTGGGATCTCCAACAGAGTTGAATCATCCAGCGGCCACTGAGGGCTGAGCCCCAAGGCTGGGGTTGGCACTGGTCTAGGCCTTAGGGAATGTACAGCACGCAGTTAACAAACCCCGTAACACTGCTGTGTTCTCACAGTGCTCACGAGTCAAGTGGGGGAGAGAGGTAAGTGCCACACAGACAGGAATGGGTGAGCTGGGACTGGAGGCTCAAAGGAGGTTTCTTTCCAGAAGCAGCACCGGAGCCAAGACCTGAATAAGGAGAATGAGCAAGGGTACTTCCAGAAGAAGGGGCTCCAAATGCAAAGACGCTGGGGAGGAGCCCTGTAGTTCTGCGGAGAGTGAGGGAGGAGAGAGATGGGAGCTGAGGTTGGGCAGGCAAGTCCGGGGTAGGGAACATGGAGTTGATTCTAAATATGACAGAGTGTGGCATTCAGGCATGACGAGACCTGATTTGGGTTTTCAAAAGGTTCACCCACACTCCAAAGTTTTCTAGGATGGTGAAAGAAGAAAGGACGATTAGTCAGGTTCAAAGTTCCCTAACATTACAGATGGCTCCAAAGGAACCACCTGCAAATTTTTTTTAAAAGGAGGAAAGGAGCAAGGGCTTAAGATGTCAGCGAAAGGTCCAAAGAATTGAAAGAAAAGGAAATCTAACCTGGTCCTAATCTCACTTTTTTCACCTTCAGGAAACAGTTGGCATTTCTGGCTGGCCAAATGTGGTAACCGAGGTGGTGATTCCTGAGCGTTGTATTTCTCTAGCCTGGAAGTAAATGTGTGGCTACCGTGCACGCTTGGACATGAACACGCTTGGTGCCGCAAAGGATCATGCCTGACCAGTTTTTCTGTGGAAGAGATAATGTGTTCCCACTGTCCCTACATGGCTGGACCTGTCTTCTTATTTATTAGCCTGTGCTGGGAACAAAATGTGATCCCAGCATACAACGCCCCCTGCCCGCCCCCCCCAGGAGTCTGCCAAGGTAACTGCACTTCTCTTCCGCCCTTGGCAAGCACGGGGGGCTGGCCTCCTGTAGGGCCAAGCCCCCCGCGTATCATGCCGAAGCCCCACTGGGTTCTACCAGGACTCCCACTCTGGAGGGGCTTTTCGTCCCTTCCAGTTCTCCCTTCTCTTGTACTCCCTGCAGGGATTTGTGGTCTTGGCCTCCAAAAGCTGCCTATGCTCCCCCAAGCCCTGATTTCAGATCCCAGCAGATCATTTTAGGATAATCCTCACTTAGAGGCTGAAAGGAGGTGACTGAATTCCAGGTAACTTTCCCAGGTAGGGCCCCTTCAAGAGAGTCACTGGGTGTGAGGCTGAAAGAACAGGCTCCAGCCTTCTCCATCAAATATCCCCCACTTCAGAGCCTTCGGTGGTTGTGGGGACAGCCCTTGTCTGTCACTGCACCAAGAATGCTTTGGAAATGCCGAGGTTGTTCTGGTGCTTGCCTCTGCAATCCCGGAGAAAACCCTGGAGCAGGCCCAAGGCAGAAGCACCAGCTGGGCGTCTCGAAGAGCAGTCGCTATTTATACTGCGATCTACGCGGCATACAGAGGATAGGTACAGAGTTCTCCCCTCCATCAAGCTCACCAATGTGAGAACACGGGAGCAGGCAGATGTGTCTGGGACTCCAGCAAAAACCTAAGTGATAATCTGTTTGACAAGTACTCTGGGGCGGAGTGAAGGAGTGGCTTGGAAGAATTTTCTGGTACATCAATGTTAGACAGATAACATAGCAGCTAAGAGCTACAGTTCTGGATTCAGATAGCCCCAGATTTGAATCCCGGCTCTGATACAGACTAGCGGGCGGACCCTGGGCAAGCAGCTGACTTTCCGGGGTTGTCTGAGGATTAAGTGTGATGACACGCAGTGCATACCAGTTACTGGCGTGTGGCTGGAGTCAGGAAGGGGGGTCGGCTGAGGAGGAGGAGGCTGTAAGCTAGGGTACAGGCCTGTGGGGGGTTTCATCAGGAAGGAGGGCCAGCTTGTACCAGCTTCGACGCAAGGCTTCTCATGCTTCAATGGGCAAACGGCTTATTACCTGGGGATCTGGTTGAAATGCAGAGTGCGATTCAGTGGATCTAATGTGCTCCCAGGCAAGGCCAGTGCTGCTCGTTTGGGGACCGTACTTTGTGAAGCCAGACTCTCCAGACCTGCCAAATGTGGAGAGCAGAGGCACCAGCTGGAGGTGACAATAATTACTCCTAGCTTCTTAGCATACACACCAGCACCGAGAACTAAATATATTATTTTTGAATCCTTATAACAATGGCAGGCACTTTTCTTCTTGTTTTAGAGATGAGGACGTTGAGGTTCAAAGAGATTATGTGACTTGCTTAAGTACACACAGCTAGTCAGTGAATTCAATCCTGAATAAAGAATTTGGGGCTCTTTCCACACTTTCCTCTCAGAGGCACTGTGTTTTAGGACCTCTCAGGGACTTCCCGAAAGGCACTGGCTGCCTCACCTGGCAAAGGACAGAGAAGCCCTGCCTAGCCAAGGACAGCCTCCTTTGCGCTGAAGAAAATAAATACATGAGTTTCTCCTGATGATTTGACTTCAAAAGCTGGGTAATCTTGAGAGCGCCTCCTCACTGCCTTGGGCTAGGCCCCACCAGGGTGTGTACCCTGGGGTGGGCCCGGCTGCAGGTGTGGGGTGTGTTGAACCAAGTGTGTGTCAAAGTTTCTGTGCTTGTGCAAACCAGGAAGGCGGCTGGGCACAGGGCTGGACAGTATTTTTCCTGTTGCTTGTCAGGGAGAATGCCTTTACATGTTGCTTTGAATCCCCCCACCTAACATCCATTGTTTAGAAAACACACACACACACACACACACACCCCTCACCATGAGATAAAAGTCAGGGCCCAGAACCGGGACCAAACAAACATCTGGCATTTCACCATTCTGTGACCCTGAAGGAGGCTTTAGTTACCCCCTTTTTAGAGAGCAGGTAGAACTGGATTTTTTTTCAACCTGAAAACTTAAAATTGGACCCTAATCATGTAATGTTTTGGAGTATTTCAAAGCTAAGACTTTGTACATCTTCTTAGAGGAAGTGAAACGACTATTTCTTACTCAACTCAGAATGTTTTTCCCAAAGTTTTAGAACTGAAAGTGAAGAACATGTTTGCATGTGAAAATATTCACATCTCTCCCCTCTGCAGCTCAGTAAAAGAATGGTATTTATTTGCTTGCTCAGTTTCTCCCCCTGCCTCACTGCTCTGCCGTGAAGGATACTTTGCTTCTGACAGCTCGATTCCTGGCAATGAGTTCTGGCAATGAGTTCGTAGATAGGGGCACTGGAGAGTGAGAGAGGAAGCTGGAGTGAAAGAAAAGGAGATTTTTATCAGAATGAAGACTTACTAAGAGAGAAAACTAGATCGACTGAACAGTGGAAGAGAGAAGAGAGCTGCACAGATGGTTAGGGAGAGAGATGGTTAAGAGTTACATTTTAGTTAATGTTTTGGAGAGATGGAGCCACATTTATGTTAGGGTTTAAGCACATAGTGGTTGACCTTGGTCTGAAGTGTTTGGTTGACCTTGAATTGAAGATTGTGTGAAAGCAGCTAAGGAAGATTGGTATGGTTAGGGGAGATTCCTGCAGAAGATGGGATCTGAGATTTTCGTAAGTAGAGATGGTAGGAGGGGTATGGGAAGGTATGAGCCAAAAACAGGGGGCCAGAGATGAGAAAGCTGCTGGTGGGGAATGATGAGTACCACAGACCCACAAGCTGTTAACCTACGTGTGTGCTACATCCAGACACACACCATGTACACACACAGGGCCCAGGCCCACTGCTGCACCCCAGGGCAACTGGATATCTACAGGCTACCTCGTTCTCTCCTTTCCCACCCCCGACCAAATCCACTGCTTCCCCTGGCTTTCCATGGTGCCGCAACCTCAGCACCACCCTATACGCCTCCCTCGCCCTCACCGCCACAGCTCCGTCATCCCACCTCCGCGCGCATGCTCGCAGCCATCCCGTCACTGGTAATCAGGCCCTCCTCACCTCTCACTGCAGCTCTCCACCTCCAGCCTGTCTCCCTTCTATAACTGATTGTCCACAAAGACCCCAGAGGGATCCCTCAAAAGCGCATCTGTGAAAACATCGTTTCCAGGCTTAAAAATCTGAGTTGAGAGAAATGACAGTACCAGAGATGAAGACTTAGGAGAAAGCTACCATGTTCCAAACAATGTCTATCTGGCATGTGAAAACAGGCCAATGAAACAGAGCAGAGTTCAGAAATACTCAAATACGTAAGACCATTTAGAACGTGCAAAGGTGGCTTTCATATTGCTGGAGGAAAGATGGATTACTCAATAAACAGTGTTAGGAAACCCGAGGAGCATCTGAATCTCTCTACCAAATAAATTCTTAGAACGATTACAATTTAGAGTGTAAAATATGAGCAATAAAAGTACTAGAATAAAAAGAAAAATAAATAAAAAAAATGAAAAAGAAAACAAAAAAAAATAAGACAAAAACAAAAAAAAAGTACTAGAAAAAATATGGGAGAATTAAAAAAAAATCATCTCAGGATGGAAGAGGTTTTCTAAATAAAACACAAAAGCCAGAAGGCATAAAAGAAAACACTGACCAAAAAAAAATATGTAAGACAAAAATATACCATACACTAAGTAAAAAGATAAACGATGGGGGAGCAGATGTAGCTCAGTGGTTGAGCCCCTGCTTCCCATGTCCGAGGTCCTGGGTTCAATCCCCGGTATCGCCTTAAAAAAAAAAAAAAAGATAAATAATGATTGGCAGAAAGTATTTGTACCACATATGTCAGACAAAATGTTAATTGCCTTGCTATACATGCCAAGCGCCTTCAAATGAATTTTAAACAGAACAATCAATCCAATAGAAAAATGAGCAAGGGACATGGACAGAGGAAAAACACATGACTCCAAATAGGCGAGATGCTCAAGCTCACGCACTAAAAAGGAAGTGCAAATCAATCCTATTTTTCATCTCTCAGACTAGCAAGCTAAAAGAGCAATTCTGATAATTGTCTTGGTGAGGGTGTGAGGAAATGGGCTTACTCAGACGTGAGGAGGGCAGGGGTGGGGTGGTCAACTGATAAAACCTCGCTGAGCAGCAGAGCCATACCTACACTTCAACTGTAAATTCCATTTCTATGAATTTATCCTGATGTACATCAAGAATATACACTGCAGCACTGTTTGTAATGACAAAAGAGTGACAACATTTTCAACATCCTTCCATAGGAGACTGGCGGAATAACGGGACACTTCCCCAGTGGAATACTACTGATCTGTGAAAAGGGGTGGGGAAACCTCCCTCATGTGCTGTTTGAGTGCTCTCCCACGCACACTAAGTGGGAAAAACCGAGGTTCTGGGCAAGGGAATGGAGGGTCTGGGTGGCTGCAGTCAGTGACGTGCGGGAGACTCACTTTTCAGCTGTCTCCGGGACACTGCTGCTCGTTCTCCAGACCGGGTTTCCGTCTTCCTGGTCACACAGAGCGACTCATTTCCCAGACTCCTTTGCCTCGCGGCCTGACTGATCACGTGTCTGAGTTCTAGCCAATGAAACAGGCCCAACCCATGAACTCTCCCACCGGATCCGTGGTGGCCTTTTCTTTTTTCCGCCTTCAGGTTGCCTGGCGTGGTCCTGAGGCCGGGCGTGATTTTGGAAACCAGCTGTAGACGTCAGAGTTACACACAGTAACGCGCTGGGGCCCTGAGTTCCCTCCTGGAGGACGCTCCGTGAGCTGCAAAGTGAGCGGGGGCTTTATTGTGTAGAGCCTGGAATGTGGCGGCTGTATTATCTGCGGCAGCATTTCTCTTACTTTATCCCTTCCAGAACATACTAGCTCTCCAAAGCAAAGCAATTCGAAACTCATACACACACACTCGGCTGGTCGTCGTCTGCTCTCGGGTCAACACAACTGCTTGGAACTTCACAGCTCGCCTTGGCAACCTCTTTGGCCCCAGTCCAGGGACTCTGGTCTCAAAGAGCTTCCAGAACAAGTGCTGCCTAGCTGTGCCCCTTTCCCCCAGTTCCCTGCTGTGCAAACGCACTCAGCTCCTCCTGCCAGGCTCCTGGGCCTCCTCCTTGGGCTCTTGCTGGTACCTGGCAGGTTGAAATGGCCCACCTCTCTTCCTAGTCAGGCTCTGTCATTCTTCTCAGCGTCCCCTGCGCCCAGTTCTCAGGTGTCTGTGGAGTAAAACGGTTTGCAAAATCCTAACTTCTCCCCCTGTCTTCCCGGAGTCCCTTCGCCAGAGAATGACAAAGGGGTCAAAGAACGCAAACCCTGGCAGTCATCCTTCTGCTCCAAATGTCGCACCTCTGCCTCGAGGGCCCTGCGTGGCTGCTCCCGCTCACCGCTCTCCTCAACCCTCCCATCACGCCCCCCCTTGTTGAAGCCCTGCGTGCTGGCTGCGCTGTGCCGGGCCTGGCACCTCCCTGGCCTTTGCCCCTGCACCTGCCCAGCTCTCCCCGGGACTCGCTGCCCTCCCCATCCACGGCTCCCTGCTCATCTCCTGGCCCCTGCCCACGACGTGGGGTGATCTCGTGTGGGCCCCGGGGCGGTGCTTCCCCGCGAGCCTGAGCGCCCGGCCGCACAAGCGGGGTTCCAGCCGCGGGGCTGAGCCCGCCGGCTTGGGGGGCTGCCGCGTCGCATTGGCGGGCGGGCGTCCCGCCCCGCGGCTGCCCATTGGCGGCGCGGCCGGGGGCGGGGAGAGAGCGCGGGCCGGCAACCCCCGCAGCCCGCGCCGCCCGGCACTCGCTGCCGCCGTAGCATGTTGCGCGCCGCCGCCCTCGCCGCCGGGGGCCTCGGGCCCCGCCTGGGCCGCCGCCTCCTGTCCGCCGCCGCGCAGAGCGTGCCGGCCCCCAACCAGCAGCCCGAGGTCTCCTGCAAGCAGGTGAGGCCCCGGCCCCGGGCCCCGCGCTTTGTCCTTGCCGCGAGCCTCGGCGGGCGGAGCCGGCCGCGTAGGAGGGCCCGGGGGCGTCGGGCGCCCGACCCCGAGGCGCTCCCGGCCGTTTCTCCAGGGCCCCTCCTCGCCTTGGGCCTCGCTTTAACCCACCTGGGGCCCGGGGTTTACTGTGCTTGATCCTTACGCACGCCGCCCCTTCCTGCGAGCGTTTTTGGGCCCCTTGGCCACTTGCGACAGTCGCGTGCCATTATGCAGCCGTCACTCGGGCGGCTCATCCCTCCCTGCCCGGGCGCTGTCGTGTTCCTGCGCCGAGCCTCGGGGCTGCGCTCCCCGCCCGCGGGGCCCTCGGCCTTCGGGCGTCCTTGGGCGCAGGGTCTGGCCATCAACCACCAGAAGACGTTTCGTCCTCGTCTCGCTGCAGTTACTTCTACCGCCTTCTCTTTTCCCTCTCGACTCTTGCCCTCGTTCAACCAAGTTCAAAATGAAACGGGACGTCGGAGGGAAGGGGGGTCATTTTCATCAAGCAGGCGCCAGTTCTCCAGGAAAGGTCGAGGCCGCCCCGCGCGCTCCTGTTTCCACTGCTGTAATTGGGATAGGGTGGGGGACCTTCCCCTCCAGGGCGCGAGCCCTAAATGGTGTGCGCGTGGCTTCCAGGGAGCTGGTTTCTCTGTGACCAAAACGAAGAGAGGCTTTCCAGGATAAAAATCGATCCACAGGACTTTGGAACATTTCTTCTTTTGATCTTTGACTCTGGTGATGAGCTGGAATTCAGAAAGGAACTGGTCACGAAGAGAGTTCATTTTGTTAGGCAACAAGTGCCAGTGGCTGCACTGCTCTGAGCTTCAGTTTCTTCATCTGTAACTTGAGAAAGGGGTTGAGTAATACTGGTGTCTACATTAGAGGATGGTTGTGAGATTAAACGCGAGTGATACCTGCGTGTTAGCTCAGGGTCGCAGACATTTGATAGGCACGTAAGAGCAATAACAGCTTGTATTCTGTGTGCGTGTCTTTTGTGCAGATATGTTCTAAACATTTGCCTGGATCTTCACCACAGCCCTATGAGGTTAGTACTGCAATTATCTGCATTTTGCAGATGAACAGGCAGAGTCACAAGGAGGTTTAGTAACTGCTTAAAGCTCAAAGTCTGGTGAAGTTGGTGTTCACATCAAGACTCCCAAGAGTGAAATTCTAACCACAATACTCTATGCTACTATTGCTGCTGCTCTAGGCAACTGGAAGTGAGGGGGCTACAAACCCTCTGGGACCACTGCTAACTTAGGGTGCTGTGTAGCCAGCCCCCAGTGGACCTGCTCATGTGGCCCAGAACTTGACTGAAAATCTACAC
>JAQZBX010080925.1:0-13752 GCA_029593785.1 Cabassous unicinctus | reverse complement strand
TTTAGTCAGGAGATTTATGATGACTAATTGTATCTCAGGACTTGTGATTGGTCTGTTGAGTTCATCAATTTCTTCTTTACTCAATGTAGGCTGTTTGTGTGCTTCTAGGAATTATACATCTTTTGGCAATCAATTTTTCAAAATATCCTCATATGATGCTCTTTATTTCTGTGGGGACAGTGATTATATATCCTGCCTCATTTCTTATTTTATGTATTTACATCTTCTCTCTTTTTTTCTTTATTAGTCTAGCAAAAAATTTGGCAATTTTATTCATTTTCTCAAAAAGCCAGCTTGGCTTTGTTTACTTTTTATAGTGTTTTCTTATTTTCAATTTCATTCAGCTCTGCTCTACAATTTTTTTATTTTCTTCTTTCTACTTGTTTAAGGGTTAGGTTGTTATTCCCTTTCTAATTCCTCCAGGTGTACAGTTAGGTCTTTGATTTTAGCTCTTTTTTCTTATTTAATATAGGCATTTATGGCTATGAATTTCCTTCTTAGTACAGCTTTGGCTGCATCCCATAGGTTTTGATACATTGTGTTGTCATTTTCATTTGTTTCAAGGTAGGTACTGATTTCTTTTTTAATTTCCTCCTTCACACACTGTTTGTCTTAGAGTATGTTGATTTACTTCCATATCTTGGTACCTAATCTGGTTCTTTGACCCTTACTGATTTCCAGCTTCATTCCATTATGATCATAGAAATTATTTTGTATAATTTCAATCTTTCTAAATTCGTTGACAGTTGTTCTGTGGCTTAGCATGTGGTCTATCCTGGAGAATAATCCATGTGCTCCTGAGAAGAATGTATAGCCCACTGTATTTAGGTGTAATATTCTTTATATATCTATAAGGTCCATATCCTCTAATGTAGTATTCAAGGTCTCTGTTTCTTTAATGATCCTCTGTTGGGATGTTCTGTCTAATGGTGATGATGGCATATTAATGTCCCCCATTATAATTGTAGAGGCATCTACTTCTCCACTTAATTTTTCCAGTGTTTGCATCATGTACATTGAGGTGCCCTGGTTTAGTGCATAAATGTTTATGCTTATTCTTCCTTCTTCATAGTTTATCCCTTTCATTAATATATCAAGCCCTTCTTTTTTGCTTACAGAAGTTTTACATTTAAAGTTTATTTTGTCTGATATTAGTACAGCTACTCCTGCCTTTTTTAAAATTATTGTTTGCATGTAAAATTATTTTCCACCCATTCACTTTCAGTCTCCTTGCATAACTGTATCTAATGTGGTTTTCTTGTAGTCAGCATATAGATGGATCATAGTTCCTTATCCATTCTGCCAATCTGTGTCTCTTTACTGAAGAGTTTAATCCATTAACATTCAATGATATTACTCTCAAGGAATTATGTACCTTAGCCACATTTTCGTTAGGTTTACATGCACCATATATTGTTTTTATTTATCTTTTTACCATTTAGTTGTTGTTACAATCTCCTCCAAATCTCTTTATCCTGTTTTTTCCCCTTTCAACCTGCAGAACTCCTTTTAGCATTTCCTGATGTGCAGGCTTATTATTGCCAAACTCTCTTAATTTCTGTTTATCTGTGAATATCTTGAACTAACCCTCATTTTTGAATGCCAGCATTGCTGGATAGAGTATTCTTTGCTGGAAGTTTTGTTTGTGTGTGTGTGTGTGTGTGTGTGTGTGTTTTCTTGCACCTTAGCTATGTCATACACTCCCTTCTTGCATCCATGGTTTCAGATGTGAAATCAGCACTTACTTTTATCTAACTTCCCTTGTATGTGATGAGTCACTTTTCTCTTGCTGCTTTCAGTATTCTCTCTTTGTCTTGAGCATTAGACAATTTGACAAGTATATGTTTTGGAGTAGATCTTTGAGGATTTTTGTTTGGGGTTTGCTACAGTTCCTGGACATGTATGTCCTCGTCCCTAAATAGGGTTGGGATATTTTCAGCCATTCTTTCTTTCAACTGTCCTTCTGTTCCATTTCCCTTCTCTTCTCTCTCTGGGATGCCTGTAAAGTGTATGTTTGTGTGTCTCATGTTATCATTCAAATCCCTAAGTTCCTGATAGATTTTTTCTATTTTTTTATCTATCTGTTCCACTATCTGTCTGATTTCAGTTGTAATGCCTTCTACATCATTTACTCTTTCCTCCGCCTGTTCAAATCTGCTGTTATATGCCTCCAGTGTATTTTTGATCTCTTGCATTATGTCATTCATTGCTATCATATCTGTTATCTTTTTATCTATGCTTACAATTTCTTTGGTATGTTCTCCCAGTGTCTTCTTAATATCCTAAATCTTTTCCTTCACTTCATTAAATTGATTCATGCTACTTGTTTGATTTCTTGCATTGTACCATTCATCACCATCAGGTCCCTTATCCTTTAATGTATGTTTACATTTATTTCACTGTATTCTTAACATCCTTTATCTCTTCCTTCACCTCACTAAGTTGATTCATGATATTTGCTTTGACATCCTTGATTAGTTTTTCCACATACTACATCTCCTCCTGTTTTTGTTGTTTGCTCAATAGACTGGGCTGTGTCTTTCTCTTTCTCAGGATGGCTTGTAATTTTTTCTTGGTGTCTGTGCATCAGTTTATCTTTATGGACTTATTTGGTTGTTTAACTTCTCTTTCTACTCTAGGGTTATGTTTTATTGTTTCTTTTGTTATGGTAAGCCTAATTTTTGATAAGTGGTTCCACTTATTCTATATCCTTGCTGTTGTCCATGTTTTGGTTTTCCTTTGGGCTCTTTATCTCTTTGTCCTGCTCCCTCCAGATTGATGCCCTGAACCCTCCTGCTCTGTGGATTCCCAAAACAGCCTACTTGGGTAGGATTTTGTCCCTTCTCTGACTTTTTTTTGTGAAGAGCTGGGCAGTGCAAATGTACGATGACACCATTTTCTGGGAACTCCTCAACGATATTTGTTCGGACATCTCTGAGTAGTTGTTCCATTTTCTGCATCTCCTCCTGTTTTTCAGTTTGTTTGTTGGAATGGGCTATTTTCCCCTGTTTCTTAGTATGGCTTGTAATTTTTGGTTGGTATCTAGGCATTTATATAACTTGAGGGGTTTATTTAGTTGATTTTCTTTTCTTTCAACTCAAGAGTTTTATTTTGTGTTGTTTTTATGTGTATGTTAAGGCTTTATTTTGACACTTTGTTCCTCTTATTCTTTTTCCTTGCTATTGTTTATGATTCCTTGGGAAAAAATTAGGACCAAGGAAAAGGAAAGAAATAAGAAGTGAGAAAGAATAATAGTAACAATAGTGAAAAATAGAAGAGGAACCATACAAGACCTAGGAAAATGAATAGTTGACACAAGTAAGAAGTACAAAGGAATAAGAATGAAAACGTGGAATAGAAACAATTAAATGAGAATCAAAACAAAGAAAAATATATAGAATGAATTAAAAGGCCAGGATGATGAGAAGAGAGGAAAAGAAAAAAGAAAAAGAAAAAAATAAAATGGAAAGAGAACAGAGAAAAAATAAAAAGAAAGGAAAACAGGAAAAATCAAAGACCAAATAAAAAGATGTAGAATGAAAGAACAACTACAGAAAACAGAAGATAGAAAAATGAAGAAATGAAAAAAAAAATAGCATACATAGAAAAAATCAGTAAAAGAAAAAAAAAGGAAACAAGGAAAGGGGAAACACAACAAACAAGCAACAAGACAACAGCAACTAATTTAAAAAAAGAAGAAAGAAAAAAACAGAAAACAAAAACAAGGAAACACAACCTGCCTTCTTAGGTCCCTAATGAGCTTCTCAGATTGCTGTTTTTCATCCATCAATCACCCTGCACCCTACCCTCTGCAGGTTTTGAATTCAGTTTTATCAAGTAAAATATGGAAATTTAAAAAGGATTCCCCCCCCCCTTTTTAAATAGAGATCCAAGAAAAGCTAATACAAAAAGAACGTCTGTATTTTCCCTATCATAATGTATCAGCTGGATGCATGATAACCCAGTTTATCACTTCTCTAAAAAGAGCTGGGAATCAAATCAAGGACCTCATATATGCAAGGCAGGAATTCCTCCACTGAGCTAAACAGTCTCTTTAGGTCAGTTAGCCTTTTGGAAAATTATCCATGCCCTTTCCCTCTGGCAGGTTAGATTCCTAGCAGTTTGCCAGAGTCCTGCTTATTAGTCACCTGTCTGTCCCCACCCCCTCTCTTATCTAATTCCTCTCTCTACCCAGGTGGCTGGGCATGAGAGCCTGCCTGAGGACATCCTCCCTCCCATCTCCCCATCAGGTTGAGGTCCCTTCCAAGTTTCAAAGGTACCTTACCTGGCCAAACTCATGGCAAAGAAACCACTCTCCACCCCCTCAGACCCCTCTTCCTCCCATAGAATGCCCCCTCACACTCTGGAGCAATGAGCCAAGGTTCACACCTAGGCTACTTGCCCTGAGTGCAGGGAATATGTTTTCCAGCTACAGGAGCCAGCAACTTAGGGTTTTCCTTTGGTTTCTTTATCATTCCAGTACCCTCCTAGATGACTCAGAGCACTTTCCCTTTCATTCTATATATATCCAAGCAGCTCCTTTAGATAGATTTCTGCCTTCTCTCTGATTTTTTTTATGAAACGGTCAGACTCTATCTACCTACCTCAGTGCTATTTCCCCAGAACTCCACAATCTGTTTATTAAACATTCTACATACATACATTCAGTATCAGTTACTCTTTTCAATACACATTCTTTCTCCTACTAAACTGTGCTCTATAGTTTAACTTATTCTATTTAGTTAAGTTTATTTATTGTATTTAGTTGATATCAGTGAGGCCACACAATATTTGTCCTTTTTGTGTCTGGCTTATTTCACTCAACATAATATCCTCAAGGTTCATCCATTTTGTCATGTGTTTCCCCAGTTCATTTCTTATAAGAGCTGAATAGTATATATAACAGCTGAATATATATATGATGGAATATCTATTCATTGGTTGATGGGCATGTGGCAGTTTGAGATTATGAATCTCAAAAAGATAAGATTTATGTTTGCAAACTAATCTATTCCTCTGGGTGTGATACCCCTTGTATTAAATTCAATGAGGAGGCTTTGATTAAGTGTAACTGATAAAATCAATTTAGGATTTCTGATTAGACTATGTCATTAAGGTATAACTCAGGTTTTGTCTGTGCTAAATTGGTCGGCCAAGATAAATGGACACTCACTCAAGAAGACACTGGAAAAGTGACACTGATAGTTTGCAGATGACCTTTGGAAGAGAGTAGATACTAATATAGGAAGCCCTGAGAGACAAGCCTTATGGCAACCTACAATTGAGATTGGGAAGAAGATGGGCCCACAGGGCCTTAAGAGAAAGAGGAAGCCAAGGAAGGAGAGACCACAGAGATCAATGACCATCTGGTTTCAACACGTGGCAACTGACTTTGGAGAGTTAACAACCTTTAGTTCGACTTTTCAGGACCTTGTAACTGTACGCTTTTATTGCAAATAAATAAACTTTGTAAAAGTCAACAGATTTCTGGTTCTTTGCATCAGCACCCCTTTGGCTGAATAATACAGGGCACTTAGGTTATTTCCAACTTTTAACAATTGTGAATAATGCTGTTATGAACATTGGTGTGCAAATGTCTGTTCCAGTCTTTCCTTTCAGTTCTTCTGAATATATTACTAGTATTGGGACTGCTGGATCATAAGGCAGTTCTATATTTAGCTTCCTGAGGAAGCATTACACTGTTTTCCACAGAGGCTGCACCATTCTACATTCCCACCAACAATGAAGGAGTGGTCCTATTTCTCCACATCCTCTTCAGCATTTGTAAGTTCCTATTTTTTTGATAGTTTTGTTCAAACTTTAATAAAAATAGTTGACACATTTCAAAATGTTTATAACAATATTCATTCCCACCAGAAATATATGTTACTTTTTCCTTATACTTTCATTAAAACTTGATACTGTAAATAGTTGAATTTTTTTTTCAATTTTATTGATACATAATAACAAAACATCAATCCATCCAAAGAGTGCACTTAATCAAGAGTTACACTTAATCAATGGTATTTGGTGTAATCACATATTTGTATATTCACCACCCCAACCACTCCCAGAACCCTTTTATTATTCCCATAATAATAATAAATAAAAAACAAACACATCAATTCTCAATCTCCCTATGCCTCACCTGAAGTATATTACTATTATTCTATTTCCTTCTTTCCAGGATATTTTTATTTATATTTTGCAAAAACTGTCTTACATATGGAATAGCACCCATGGTCATGTTTTACATGAGGTTTTATTACCTTATACAGTCGCATGTTACAGTTTTAACCTTTCCTTCTAGTAATATTTTAATAATGGCATTCTATAAGTTGTGAAATGATAACTCAATATCATTATCATCTGCATTTCCCTAATAGTTGGTAAAGTTGAATATGTTCCACGTGCTTTTTCATATTTATATTTCTTCTTGAAAAAATGTCTAATCAGTTCTTTTACCCATTTTAATTTGGGTTGCTTGTCTTTCTTTTTTTTTTTTTGAATTCTTCAAAATAAATTTTTTCATGAATTTTGTATAGGAGGTGTTTGCAATTACTAAACTGATTCAGATATACATTTAAAAAGTCTCAAATATTGAACAATGAGTTTTGTATTATATTTTCTTCTCCAGAAGACTTAACTTCAATATGTGAGTAAAAAGAGAACATACATCTCACAAAAAGGATCATTTGTGGAAGACACTGAAATTGTCCCCCAGTGTCTGTTCTTTCATTCTTTTTCTGTAATACAATCCCCCATTGGGTGCATGGCTGTCCAAAACAAAGATTGCATAGAAGACTGCATTTCCTAGTCTCCCATGAAGCTACGTATGACCATGAAATAAAGATATGTGTTCAGTTCCTAGGATAGTTTTTTTCCACTTTTTTTTTATTTTTTAAAGAAACACTTTAATTACATAAATGTTATAGAGAATATATAGGGGATTACCATAAGCCCCACTCCTCACACCTTCCACAGTTTCCCACATTATGGGTTACCTGTCTTTTAATCATTGAGTTGTATGATCTCTTTATATAACTTTCTTACAAAACCAATATATGGGGGCAGATGTGGCTCAAATGGTTGGGCGTCCATTTCCCATATGGAAGGACCTGAATTCGATTCCCAGGACCTCCTGCTAAAGTATAGAAAAATATAGAAGTTGCACAGGTATGCCATCAGGACCTGTGAGCAGGTGAGCTCTCTGTCCCCATGAGCTGGTAAGCCCCCAGGACCCACAAGTGGGTGAGCCCTCTAACCCCACAAGAGGGTGAGCCATCAGGCCCCATGAGCAGGTGAGTCTCCAGGCCCCACGAGTGAGTGAGCCATCTGGCCCTGAAAGAGGGTGAGTCATCTGGCCTCATTAGCGGGAGAGCCCCCAAGCCCCATGAGCAGGTGAGCCATCAGACCCTACGAGAGGTGAGTCCCAGGCCATGCTGAACCACACAGAAAGATGATGAGGTAAGAGGAGAGAGACGCAGGGGAGAGCCAAGATGAGATGTGCCAAAAAACCAGGAACTGAGGTGGTGTCAATGACAGAATGCCTCTCTCCCACATTGAAGATTCCCAGGATCAAATCCCATGAAGGCAGGGGAAGAAGGATGAGAGGAGAGGGCAGGAAATAGACACAGAGAATTGCCCAATGAATGGACACAAAAAAATTGCAAAAACGGGGGTGGGGGATTAAAATGGATAAAAATTAAACAAATAAATAAATCTTTAAAAAAAAAAACAAAATAGGATATTTAAATTCCAAATATTATCTCTGATTGAGTAGGCTGTCTTATGACTTTCTTGACAGTCATTTGAAGCACAAAAGCATTAACTTTTCATTTCTAATGAAGGTTTAAATTACATAAATGTTACATAAAAAATATAAGGGATTCCCATTTGCCCTACTCTCTTCCCCCTCCCACAATTTCCCACATTAACCATTAGTGTGGTACATTTGTTATAAGTGATGAACACATAATGAAGCATTGCTACTAAACATGGACTAAAGTTTTCATTATATTTTACACTCATCCAGCATAATTTTGACGGCTATGACAAATTGTACGATGGTCTGTATCCATCAATGCAATGTCATGCAGGACAACTCCAAATGCCCCCATATTACAACTAATCTTCCCTCCCCCATTCCTCAGAACTTCTGGTGGCCACTGCCTTTATATCAATGATAGGAGTTCTTCCATTGTTAGAAAAATAATAAGTCAATAGTATAATAAAAATAAGTCTACTTTATTCCATTTTTCCTTCCCCAATCTTGAGGATTTGGGGATAGTGATGACCACTCTGCTTCTAATTGAGAGGGTGCTTAAATCTCATGAGGCAGATGGATGGAACTATCTTGCTTGCAGTTGCAGACACTCTCTGTTCCTTGGGATAGGCATTGGCCATCATTATCTCCTTGACAGTTGTTCTGGGTGAGTCTGAGAAACTGCTAGAGAGCAGGTTCTCCAACTCCTGAAATTCAGGGCTCAACTGGAACATGGATGGACCAAAGATTTAAATCTCTGGGACATATATTTATCAAGTATAGTGCTAATTATAGGTTCAAATAAAAGGGGCAGAAGAGCTATGTGTAGAGAACCTATAAATGCTTCTAACTCTATTTGACTGTGGAGCATAAATGCTAAAGTAAGGCCAACTGACAGGGTGCCGAATTCTTGAACTGTCTGCCTGCTTATAGTTTCTGGATGTCTCAAAAGTCCTCAGGAGCCCTGTATTTGAGGTGCTGACTGCTGTGGCAGCCAATGAGATCTTGCTGAGACTTGCAAATATGTAACCTTTGGAATAAACTCCCAACTCACTTTGAAACCTCTTAACCATAAATTTTCAGTTATATTTACCATTTCCCCTTTGGGTCAAAGTCTTTTTCTAGATGCATTGCTTGTTGGTGCTTGATAATAATCCCTCAGTACTAAGGAGGCTCATCCCTGGGAGTCATGTCTCATGCATGGGGAAAAGGTAGTACATTTATATGCTGAGTTTGGCTTAGAGGGAGGTCATATTTGTGCTACAAGGAGGCTTTCAGGAGGTAATTCTTAGACAATATATAATATTAGGCTAGGTTCCATTTTCACAAGGAAAAGATTCATAAGTACAATCATCAGTATCAAAGTCCTGGCATAATGGTCTGTCTTCCTTCACTAGGCACTGCCCTTGTACTAGGGGGATTCTTACTGTCCTATTAGAGAATGTAGCAGAAATCCCCAAGATGGGAATTCAATATTTTTTGGTTATTGTGTGGAGCTCTTCCCAATGAGACAGTGTCCTATGAACACTTGAACATATTCATATACCTTAGAGGCATACTCAAGGTGAATCCCTTTCCATGTATAGCCCATCACTGGCAGCCACACCAGTGATCTTCCACTGCCACTGTTGTGACCCTTATGTGACCTAAACCTCTCCAAAAATGAGACCAACAAAATGACCAAATAAAATTAATCATAAAATGAAATAATAATTTAAAAATTACCAATAAAATACAAAAAAAATAAAAAATTGGAAATAATAAATTTTAAAAAGTAGACATCTTCTGTTTCATAACTGTGATGGTTAGGCTAATGTGTCAACTCGGCCAGGTTAACAGTGTCCATGTGTTTGGTCCAACAAGCACTGGGCTAATTGAACTACAAGAGCATTTATGGACTTCGATCACCAGTGAGTTTACTGTGTAGATGACTGATTACATCTGCATCAGTCAGGGAGATTGCATCATCAATGGGTGACACTTTTATCCAATCAGTCGAATGCCTTAAAAGGGGAAGTGATTTCAACATTCAAAGAGAATTTCCCAGCTCGTCATTGGACATGCAACTTCTCCCAGAAACTCATCAAGGACCTTTCATCCGACTTTCATCGGAGTCCCTGGTTTGCAACCTGCCTGTGGAACCTGGACTTGTGCATCCCCACAGTCATGTGAGAGACTCTTATAAAATCTCATATTATTGACAGATATCTCCCTTTGATTCTGTTTCCTGAAAGAACCCTGACTAGTACAGCTTGGTACCTGGAGTGGATCTTGAGGAACAGAGTCTTAAACATGGGATGTCTGAGGTGGTTCTGGGAGTTTTGTAATTGGCTCTCTACTCTAACTGGACTCAGGGATACTAATGACTCCCTTTCCAATAATGAAGAGGTTGCTAACAGTCCATGGCGTGAGCTGGCAATAGAGATATGCAATATAGCATCACTGGATTCCCCTACTTCAATACTTATAAGAAGCAAGGATCTGGGTGAGAGTGTTTTCAACACCTTAACAGAATTTTGTGGAGTCAAAAAGAATAATGATGTTGGCTGGTTCCTCCTAGATACTCTGGATACAGTCACAAAAGAAAGAGATTAGCTAAAGTCTTCAAATTTGAAATTTAAATGCTGCATGAATGATGTGAAAGTTTCTACGTGTGCCCTGAAAGAAAATCTTGTCTCCTGTAGCCACAGACTTGAGATATCTGAGAATCAAACCCAGAATTACAGAGGAAACTGAAACAGAATTGCAGAATTACAGAGGAAACTGAAATCTCAAACTTGCAGGGTTTCTGCAATTAAAGTGAAGGCATTGATTGGAAAGGAGTGGAACCCTGAGGATTGGGGTGGAGACATATGGGAAGATGATAATATTGGTGGGGAGACTGGAGCCCTAAATTCTGCTGAGACTTTACCAGATAAACCTGCGATGGCCTGCCCTGTGGAGACCACACCTTGTCAACCTAGTATCATCCAGCCTCCAGCCTGCCCCAGGGAGTCTGGACCTCCTCCCAACCCTGAGACAGGTACCAGCCTAACTTCAGCAAGCACTGTCCAGCCTCCAGCCTGCCCCAGAGAGTCTGGATCGGCTCCCAGCCACAAAGCAGGTACCAGCCAGACTCCAGCATGCACTGCCCAACTTCCAGTTTGCCCTGAGGAATCCGTCTTCCAACCCCTGCCTGAAGAGATTAATCTTGTCTCACCAGTAGAAAATGCAAAGGAATGCCCTGAGGTCAGTAGCCTGCAAGACATCTCTAATAATTCTCCTTACACACACCCCTCACCCCTCTTGTCTTTGAGACCCATTACTAGACTAAAATCACAACAAGTCCCCAAAGGTGAAATACAAAGTATGACCCATGAGTAAGTATGCTATACTCTGAAAGAACTGCTTGAGTTTTACAACTTATATAGACAGGAATCAAGGAAATATGTGTGGGAATGGATACTAAGGGTATGGGATAATGGTGGAAGGAATATAAAGTTGGATCAGGCTGAATTTATTGATATGGGCCCACTAAGCAGAAATTTTGGATTCAACACTCTAGCTCTAGGGGTTAGAAAGGGCTCTAAAAGTTTGTTTGGGTGGCTGATTGAAGCACAGACCAAACGATGGCCTAGCATGTCTGATGTTGAGATGCCTAATTTGCCCTGGTATACAGTAGACAAGGGGATTCAAAGGCTTAGAGAGATTGGAATGCTAGAATGGTCTTTGCTAATATATTTAGATTTTGGTCCATCTTGAGTTAATTTTTGTATAGGGCATGAGATAGTGATCCTCTCATGACTACTTTATTAATGTCAATATTAGAAGTTCTTACATGACTAGAACAATAACAAATCCACTTTGGTCTATAGTTTCATTCTCTTCTTATGTTTTTCTCATTCCTCAATCTTGAGGATTTTGAGGTGTGATTCTCACTCTGCTTCTGGTTGAGAAGTGGTTTGATCCATTGGTGCACATAAATGGTAATGTCTTGCTTCAAGTTTAGATACTGTAGCCATTTGATATTGTTCATGAATTCCAAAAATAGATATTTAATTATGTTTGTAAACTGGTTTGTTCCTCTGGGTATATTAGATTATATTGGATTCAACGATTTCACTTTTACTTGATTAAATATTGATTAAGGTTTTGATTGGGCCTCATCAGTAGGATGTTAAGTCCCTGACCACTTGGTGGGTGGGGACTCACAGATAAAAGACATGGGAAAGGAAAGAATTGGAGTTTTGATGCTGAGTTTTTGAGCTGGAGCCCCAGAAAGTAAGCAAACAGAGGAATTTGATCATGAGGAAGGAGAGAAGGCCCCAGGAAAAGAGATGAGCCATTCACCTGACAATTCATAGCTGGCCTTGTGGAGAGAGGCAAAACCTAGAAAGCCTCATAGTCTACAGCTCACCTTGTGGAGAAAACAGAGGAGCTGAGCCCAGAGAGAAATGGAGCCCCGGGAGGAGAGGAACCCAAGAAGTCTGAACTCTGGCAAACTGTGGCAACCATCTTGCTCCAACACATGGCAGCAGACTTTGGTGAGGGAAGAAACTTACACTTTATGGCCTAGTAACTGTAAGATTCTACCCCAAATAAGTACCCTTTATAAAAGCCAACAGACTTCTGGTATTTTGCATCAGCACCTCTTTGGCTGACTAATATACCTATATTCTACTTAAGGACTCTATGTGTTTGTTTATATTGGTTAGATCATATCAGTGAGATCACGCGATATTTGTCCTTTTGTGCTTGTCTTCTTTCATTCAGCTTTATAGCTGCATAATTTTCATCCTATGTATATACCATGTTTGTTCATTGATTAATTGTTTGATGGACACTTGGGCTGCGTCAATCTTTTGGAAAATGTGAATAATTCTTCTATGAACATTGGTGTACAAATATCTGTTTCAGTCCCTACTTTCAATTATTTTGCAGTAGGATCACTCTGCTATAGGGTAATTCTATATTTAGTTTCCTGAGGAGTTACCAACTGTCTTCCACAGTGGCTTCACCATTTTACATTCCTACCAGCAATGAATGTTCTTTTTCTCCACATCCTCTCCAGCACATGTAATTTTTTTTTAAATTGTAGTTGTATTAGTCAACCAAAGGGGTGGTGGTGCAAAGTACCAGAAATCTGTTGGCTTTTATAAAGGATATTTATTTGGGGAAGAAACTTATAGTCACAATGCCCTAAAGAGTCCAGCTCAAAGTTACTTATGAGGTACTTTCCCACCCAAATTCTGTTACCACGTGTTGATGCAAGATGGTGGGTGATATCTGTGAGAGTTCAGCCTTCCTCTCTCCTTTTAAGGCTCCATAGCCCCAGCTTCTTCTGATCTCAGCTGTAGGCTGGCATAAGGCTTGTCTCTCTTCCTGGGGCTTATTTATTTCTGGGCTGCTCTGGTCTCTTCACAAGATCAGCCTTAGACTATCGGGCTCATCTCTCTTCATGGAGTCACAGGATCCTGTCTGATGAGCTGTCTCTCTTCCTCTGTGTTCTTCTCTGTGTTCTCCTTCTCATTGTATTTACATTTTCTGTCTGAGTGTCCACCCACCAAGGGAGCAGGCACTCAATATCCTACTGTCATGGCCAAATCAAAGCCCCAATCTTTATTTAATCAAGTAAAGGTGAAATCTCTGAATCTAATACAATCTAATATACCCAGATGAGCAGATCAGTTTACAAACATAACCCAATGTATCTTTTGGAATTAATAAATAATATTGAACTAGTCTTTCTAGTAGGTGTTAAATGATATCTCATTGTGCTTTTATGCATTTCCCTAATGGTTAGTGATGTTGAGCATCTGTTCATGTGCTTTTAATGAATTTGCATATTGTATTTGGAGAAATGTCTATTCAAGTCATTTGTCCATTTTTAAATGTGATTGTTTGTCTTTTTATTGTGGTTTGTATGATTTCTTTATATATTCGGGATATGAAACCATTATCAGATATGTGGTTTCCAAATGTTTTATACTATTGAATAGCCTATCTTT
>JAQZBX010080924.1:0-13751 GCA_029593785.1 Cabassous unicinctus | reverse complement strand
CTTCTAAATATACATGTAAACTATTAATTATTTTTAATTAATGCAACTGTCACAAGAAAACATTTCACCTGTTTATATATAAAGAAAGTGAGCTCTTGCTCATTAAATTAATTATAAAATACTTAGCCTTCTCAGCATGTATTTTTATGTTCTTCTCTCATGTTTCTTATTAACATAATACAAGAAAATAATAAAACAGGTTGCACAAACATTTTTGTGTCAAAATGCAACAATATATCTGCTGTGCCAATGAATTAGGTGACACTGCCAAAACTGACTGGAGAAATTCTGCTGTTTTCCTCGTGATGCCTCAAAATTGTCCATTCATCAGCTGGGGCACACTCCTGGAAACAAGCTAGTTATGCTGCACCAGCCAATGCAAAAAACATGTAAATTTGGTTTTACTTAGGTTTAACATAGTATAGGCCAATGTATATTATAAAGATTTAATAATAAATTCATGATGTTACTGAAAATAGAGTGTGATAAAATTATGTAAACACATAAATATACATGTAAATAAGCCTTATATGCACAAAGGAGAATATTCAGAATAAAACACATCTGAAGATTAACATTAGTGAATGATTTTCATCTTCTGCTTTGAATTTTGTTGTATTCTAATTTTTGTGTAATGAACCATGTTTATCATTAAGATAGTGTCACTACCTTAAAATAAAAATATTACATTCTGAAAAAAATGTGCTATTCTATCCCTGGTTGTTAATTTTCTGGCTTGCAGCTACAGATTAATTATTCCTGTAGAAGCAACTTCTCTTTTACCTATTCATAAAAAAGAACACCAAGAAATGATGCTCAACATTATGTGACTTCTAAGAGATAAGATACTCTCTGCCAGAAACTTAAAATAGACACATTTGTCCTTGGAATATGTTAAGCTGTCTTCCTTGGAAATTGGTCCCAGTGATGTTATACATTATCAGCAAGCCTCAATCTAAGATGTGCCATGAAACTGTCAGGATGAAAGGCAAGGGATTCTCCTTCTCTGCTCCTTGGTACACTTATAAAACATATTTTACTGGGGAAATTTCCATTGCCCTTGGACCTGAATAGAATTTTTAGGTCGATTTATTTCACCTCACAGAATTAAACAAAAATACATGCATGAAAAATTAAACATAATTTAAATCAAAGGAAAGAAATATTTTGTAGAAATTTCAGGCTCCTTAGTTTCCATATTTTATTTGTGAGAAAAATTTTAATTTTACCAATTTCTAGACATATAATAGTGGTAGAAAAAGTACTATTCTCAAAAGTAGAGTGTTTCAGTTTATCAAAAAAATGAGAATATGTTTAGAAAAACATGCATATATGTATATATATGTATACATATATATATATCATTTCCGACTTACCTAATAATGCCAAAATTGTAGAAATGCAAATATACAAATGATGGAAGCAGAGCCATCAAACAATTTACTTATGAAAATACAATTTTGTAATACATTTGACTCATATTATCACTTAAAAACATATCATTTAAAATTAATATTAATATGTGCTCTATAATATTAGCATACCTTGGTAAAGTGGTCTAAGGTTTAAATTTCTGATCTGGATTTTTTAGTAGATAATATTGGATATAAAGGCATAGTTAATGAAGCATTAAAACCTGCTATTTTTACTTATATATCTAGCAATTTTTAAAAAGTCATTTATTTGTGGGAATATAGTGTTATGCACATGATTTCTAGACTCACCCAATCTCTATAGAGTCACAAGGCCAACACTTGGTGTGACTCTGTATAAGTTACTTAGCTTTCTGTGCCTTTTTCCTCATTTATAAAGGTGGTACAATAGGTATCACTATTATATATTTTCATCTGGATAAATGTGTTAATAAAGGGAGGCATTGAAATAGTGTCAAGTTCATTCTAATTATGCAATATATATGATTTTCTATTACACCATACCCAAATGATGATTCATATCACATATTTATCTGGCAGTCAAACAAAGATTTTTTTCAGTCATAATTGGCAAACTGCTTTTTATTATGACTCTCTAGAAAAGTAACCTAATTTTTTAAAAATGCCAGATCATTCATATAAACAAAAACAGTTCTGAAGTCATTCACACTAAGTTACTCCTTGGATTTCTCAACAGTTTACAACGCTTAAATGCTATGGGAATAACACAAATGTGTCTGACTTCATCCTTATGGAATCGACAGACTTTGAAAAAATCCAGCAGATCCTCATTATACTGTTTCTCCTGATATACCTGATTACTGTGCTGGGGATTGCAGGGATGATACTGATAATTCGCCTGGATCTCCAGCTTCACACTCCCATGTACTTTTTCCTAAGTCACCTGTCATTCCGTGACCTCAGTTACTCAACAGTCATCACACCTAAAACCTTAGAGAACTTATTGACTTACACCAAGTATATTTCGTTCATGGGCTGCTTCACACAGATGTATTTTTTTGTCTTTTTGGGTGTCACTGAATTTTTCCTTCTCTCTTCAATGGCCTATGACCACTATGTAGCTATCTGCAATCCTCTTCAGTACCCAGTTGTTATGTCCACAAGAATCTGCCACACCCTTATGATTGTATCCTATGTGATTGGCTTTACTGTCTCCTTGGCCAATGTTCTTTGCATAAGCAATTTGCATTTCTGTAAATCCAATGTAATCTATCACTTTTTCTGTGACACAACCCCAATTTTAGCCCTATCCTGCACTGACACTCATGACACTGAAATCATGATATTCATTCTTGGTGGCTCAAATGTAATGGTGTCTTTTACCACAATCTCTTTGTCCTTTGTGTCTATTCTGTTTACTATTCTCAGAATGAATTCCACTTCAGGAAAGTGCAAAGCCTTCTCTACTTGCACCGCTCACATCTTGGGAGTCACCATCTTTTATGGCACCATGATTTTTACTTATTTAAAGCCAAAGAAGTCCTACTCCTTGGGAAAAGATCAAGTAGCTTCTGTGTTCTATACTATGGTTATCCCCATGCTGAATCCACTTATTTATAGTCTTAGAAACAAAGAAGTGAAAAATGCTCTCATTAGAATCACACAGAAGAGAGAGAGCTCCAGGCAATTGAAATGAAAATGATGCAGAATATTTAATCTCGTCTTTTCTTTCTGTCCTATTTGTGTATTTTTAAAATTTTTTTTATGTTTAGAGAAGCTTTATATTACATAAATGTTAAATAAAGAATATAGGGTGCTTCCCATATACCCCACTCTCTCCCCCTCCCACACTTTCCCCGATTAACAACATCTTTCTTTAGTGTAGTACATGGTTTACAACTGATGAACACATATTGAAGCACTGCTACTAACCATGGTCAATAGTTTAAATCAGTTTACAGTTTGCACCACATATTTTTGTAGGTTTTGACAAAGTGCATAATGGCCTGTATTTTTCATTGCAATGTAATTCTGAACAATTCCAATGTCCCCCTCAAAATGCCTGCATGTTATATCTATTCTTCCCTCTCCCCCCTTTCAGAACCTCTGGTGACCACTGCCTTTACATTGATGATACAAGTTATTCCATTGTTAGAATAATAAGTCTACTTTAGTCCATAGCTGCATTTCCCCTTTTGTTTGTTCATTCCTCAACCTTGAGGATTTTAGGATGGTAATTCCCACTCTGTATCTGATTGAGAGTGGGCTTAGATCCCATCAGGCATATGGATGGAACTGTCTTACTTGCAGTTGTAGATACTTGAGCTGAGTGTTGTCCATCATCATCAATTTGTTAGTTGTCCTGGGTGAGTCCGACAAACAGCAGAGTGAGTGTTGCAATTCTGCTAAGATTAGGGGCTCAATCAACATATGAACACACAGAAGATTTAAGTATTTTATACATATATTAAATGATTATAATGCTAATTATAGTTTCAAATAAAAGGGGCAGAAGAGCCATATATAGGGAAATTAAAATGAGTCTAACTCTCTCAACATACATTAGCATCCTTTAATTAGTTTGCATGGCTGTTGAGCCATCATCTATTTGATTACAAATGCTCATGGACAATTCTAAGAATATGTTTTTAGAAATATACATAGTAATTACAAGCCATAAAATATGTGCTAAAACTGTAGTTTGCATATATATATATATAAAAATTAATTAGTTTCTAATTTTGCTATGAATTTATATATATATAAACTAATTAATTTATATATTTATGATTATATGTATAAACTAATTAGTTTCTAATTTTTCTATGAATATTTCTAAATCTGCAGAGTTCTTATAATGATTAAATCAGATGTTGAATGATAAATTTAACACAATACTTATAAATTTTTGCCACTATCATCATAATACTTACATACTTGCAAAATTTTAACTATACAATGCCTTTTGTTATGAAAATATTTGCTGGGGTTTTATAAATAATTTTGATTTATCTTATTCATAAGCACATAAAAAGGAAAAATAAAACTTCAATATTTTGTCTTAGAGCAAAGTAATATACTGTGATAGAGTTAAGTTATAGAAAAAATGTGGTAACATTTCTCATGAATTATATCAAGTATATAATATTAATGCAGGTTGTAATTAACTGGATAGGTTGAACATAAAATAAACCAAACATAGGTAGTAATAATATTTTGATGATGTTCTTTCATAGTTTGAAACAATTGTTTTACAACAATGCAAGGTTTTAGTGGTGGGGTGATATATGGGAGGCCTGTATGATGATATGCAGGTTTGTTTTGTTAATTCACAAAATTACTCTACACTTATTGTTTATACATGTTCATATATAAATGATGAACTTCAATAAAAAAGAAAAAAAGTATGTGAGAACATTGAGGAAAATATGCAAAATATTTTTAATGTTAACAAAATAGAAATGTCCTATCCACTATTGATAATTTTCTTAGGTCTTCTAGACAAATCTTGCGTATGTGTCTATATATATTACATATTTGTACAAAAGGATCATCATTTTCTGTTTTTCTTTTGCAGCTTTCAGTTTCCAATCATCCCTAAAATATTTAGTAAAACATTTTTCATTTAAATTTGTTAGATGAATGTTTTCTTCGTATATAAGCAAAATAAAAAATCCTCATCTTGCAATGCTTTAAGCCCTCACATTTTATACATTAATGAGGTCAGATTCTGCATGAAGAAATATATCTTTTGTTTACCTGCTAATCATTGAAAACCCTCCTCTTTTGTGATGTGTCAACAGCTTCAGTAATTAGCTTTTCTTTTTTTAATTTCAATTTTATTCAAAAATTTATTTCCTTTCTCCTGTTTTCTATAAGTTTGTTACACTATTTAAAAAGAAATAAATTCTTTAGTTAAATTATTTGTTCATTAAAGAAAATGGAAAAAATTTATAAAGCTAAGAATTGATAATGAATGCAAATTTTGCCTCATCCCATAAAATTTATTCAGATAGTTGGATAAAAGTTCTGTTAAAAATTCCTCTATGTAATTTCAAATTGCATTTTTAATTTTCTCTATTATTCAATGCATATTTAAGAAAGTATGTTTTCTTCATTTTCCAAATATTTGATTGTTATATTTAAACTTTTCCAATGGTTATTTCTTGGCAATGAAATGATTTGTGTTTTTATACCTTATATCATATTTTCTTTGTAGAATTGTATCTGGTTATTTCACAAAATGATATTTGAATAATTAATATAGTGTTCAACCTCTCTATTATGGTTTAAATGTTTAACAACTTTTCACCAGTTTGTCACTGTTCATTAATTTAATCAAATAATTAAAACATGCTTTATTTTCCTCTACATCCTGAATTTCTACGGAAATTTCAACTTATATATAATATTGATATAAATTATTCTGAGATATTTTTACTTTGAACTCTACATTATCTTGAATCTATATTTATTGTATTCCTCTTTCTTTTCTTTGCCATCAGAGAAGTCTTTGATAAACATTTATTTTTAAATAATATATTTTTTACTAGTCTCTCATTTTGTATATACATTGTTTCTTTTCTTATATTTATAAACTATATTATTCTGGTCATTTTTATGAAGAGTGCTGGCCTTGCTTTTATTTATGTACATTTTTATAAATTATAAAATGTTTTGGCAATGATGGGCAACTGATTCTCTAATTTTTCAGACAATAATAAGGTCAGGATATGCTTAAGTTTTAATTAAATATAGAATGCCCTATCCACTTATATTTTAGCAAGCATTTATGATGTTTTTAAATAAATGTAATATAAACTTTGGAAAATATGTAAACACTGGACTATTTGCCTAGTCACTTTTTAAACCCTATTTATATCAATGCATTTCATATATTATGTAAGATTATATCTGAACTATTTTTTAAGACAAAATCCTTCTGCTCATGGTAGTATGTCAAAATTATATGTATTGTAAAAGTTGAATTCATTAAATAAAAAATAAATTAAGCCTGGAATAGATCAGGTCAAAATATGAATATTAGTTTTCTTTTGCAAATTATTGAGTACACCATAATGATAAAAATTTATTATATTTACTGAGCACCTTCTGAGTGCCAGACAATTTTCAAACGGCTTTAGGTACAAAATTAAAGTAGTTTATCTTCACATGATAGCTCTCAGATTGGTTCTTTACATGTCTTAAATTTAATCTCAGTTAATAAAATGCCATCCTCTTACATTTTCAGGAAAGTCTTAAGAACAGTCCTCTAATTTTCTGTCACACACCTCACATCCAGTCCATCAGCACATCATATTAATTCATGTACACAATATATTTGAAGTGTGATTATTTCTCAACACCTCTTTTGCTACACCGTGATCAAATCTTTAAATTTTAGCTGAAGCTTTCTGGATTGTGTCCTTGTTTTCTGCCATATCCCCTTTGACTTTATCTTAATGATGGGCCCAGATTGTTATTGCTAAACAGTAAGCTGCATCATGTCACTTTGCTTCAAAAAACCTACATGTCTTCCCATCACACTAAGGGTAAAAAGCAAAACATCATAAGATACTCCAGATTCCACATGTGCTTGCCCTTCTTCCTTACATCTGTGAACGCACCCTTTATGATTGTGCCTGTCCCCCAGTCTTGGTGCAGCCACACTGACCTCCTTACGCTTCCCAGTTCACGTTACTCCTGATGCTGCCTGGACTTCCATTTCTTTTTCTTCCTGAAATTCCCTTTGCCCAGATAACTGCACGGATCTTTTCTCATTCTCTTTCTCATGAGGTCATCCCTTACCACCCTTCTTAAAATCACATCTATCCCATCCCTTGCCCTTTCTGCATTTGTTTTCCACAGCAGTTACCCAATCTAATATTCTATATAATTTGCTTATACCGTTTGCTTCTTGTCAGTTTTCCTCCACTATGAAAGCTCTATGAGCACAAGATTATTACTAATTAGGTTCAATCTTGTTTCCCCGGGACCTAGAAAACTGCCATTTTAAATGTATTTGAAAGGCTGGATTTTAGAGGATGAAACTGGAGCACAGAGAAAATTACAAAACTCTTTCATGGTTAGTCAACAGGTTAAAGGTCATGCTCACATTTGAATCCAGACAGCCTGGGTGTAGAGCTCATGTCCTTCATCACTACTCTAAGGTATGACTGTTTTTCTATAAAAGTATACTGCTCTTGTCTGAGTTGAAAAATATTCATTTCTTTATTATATATTTTTAAAAACTAACAAAAATATCAGAGTTTTGTAAACGTGCATATTGCTGACAGGCATTCTGTAAAGATGTTGAAAGAAGACAGTGTGACTTTGGTAGTACCATCTAAATCTTTTCAAACAATCTTTTCTGGACTTTTGCTGACCAGAATTTGTGGGTGGTTCTATTCCATGAGATAACTCTAGGATTCTGGCTTCTTCTATGTTCTTGCTCTACTATCTTCTAAGATGTTCTCCTTTTTGTGCGTGTATGAAGACGTTTCAGATTGCATTCTGTCCACTCTGTCCACATATCAATCTGAGGGAAATGTGAGATTTACACATTGGGAAAATAATTCCTTCTTTCATAAGGATTGTTTTTAAGGAGAATTTCAATTTCTTGAATAGTTATAGAAGGGTTCAGTTTACCTATTTTTCTGGTGTGAGCATTTATAAGGAATCGTACATTTCATCAAAATTATGAAATTTAATAGCAAAAGATGTTTATAGCATTTTATTACTGTCCTTTTATTTTTTGTCGGTAACTATAATGTTATACTTCTTTCATTCCTTTATTGGCAATTTTGTCTTCTCTTTTCTTAGTGGTTGCCCTAGGGTTTATTAATGTTTAACTAATAGAGATACAATTAATCTTTCCTATTCTTTATGATATTTTTGTGATAAAATTTACTTTTATATATGACTCAAGCTTCACAATTAATCATTGTAGTTTAACTTTACGCAATTATTTTATAGCACTTGATTTTTTAAAAAATCCAATATATGACATATTTACCTTCAGTTTTAGACTTTGACTTTATTATTTCTCTGAGTAGACCCAAGGTCGCTGCTAATACCATACTCCTTCTGCCTGGAAAATTTTTGTTGTTCAAGTCTGCTGGTATAAATTATTTCTGTGTGTGCACGTTAATTTTCTTGAAAAGGTCTTATTTAATCATTATTTTATTGTTTGTAAGATATTTAAGTGGATATTGAATCCTGCAGGACTGTTATAATCCTTCAGTATTTGAAAGATATCTCTCCATTTTGTTCTTGCTTGTCTTATTTTATGATGTCTGTTTAAATTTCATTGATTTTTCTTCTGTATATGATATGTACTATCATTTGGCTTCCTTTATAATTTTCTAATTATCTTTGTTTTCTGCTATGAGACCAAAAACGTAAATGTGTTTTGTTTGTTGGTTGATTTAATGTCTGTTTTTCACCTTCTTGATATCTTTTAATATTCATGGATCTGAGGTTTGATGTAAAACAAAATTTTGATCACAAATGTTTTCATATCTTAGTAATCATTTATGTTGTTCATTAAATATTTTTATTTCTTCACCTTTTCTGGCCACCCTAGATAACCTCTGGCCTCCTTCATGTTATCTGTGGGTATGTGCTTAGTTCTGGACAATGAGTTGGATTTCAGTTCGCATGTGTTGCTTCTCAATTGAGCATTTATGATCAGAATATTATCAGGTGGTCTTTTAAAAAAATTATTTTCATGGTGAGCAGCAAGTCTTAAGATAGTGGCTGCTCAGGCAGCATAGTTTCTTGAATGAGGAGATATGGATTAGAGCCTTCAGACAACTCACATCAAACCTGTAGGATGGATGAGAAATATACCTTTGTTTATATAAACTACTACAATATACCAAGTTTGGCAATCATGATAAGAGACTGAATGTATTAGGGGAGACGTGCTTCTTTCCTGCCACATCATGGTTCACCCACAGATTTGTAAAAATATCATTGCAAGTGTCAACATGGTACTTTAATTATCTGTACATGCCTCTGTTTCTTCCACTATTCTAGGAACCTCTTGAAGGAAGAAGCCATGTCCTTTTATCTGTTTATGTTTACCAACATGGCATAGTGTATGAAAAAGAGATGATGCTAAATTCACATTGGTATGAATTTGTCAGCCTGTTTCTTTTTCTATCACACTATACAAGTGTTGTTATTTTTTTAAATAAAGAACTTCATTATAATTTTGAAACTAAAAATTACAATTACACATTTTTTTCTCTGAAACTCCTTTCTTTCATCCTAACATGTAATCAAGCCAGAACAATAGATGATCACTTTGCTTCAGTAAAATCATATTCAAACTCCTTATCATATTCTACAGGTCATAAATGGTCTTTTGCAAGCTCAATGAGGGGAGTCCTTTCTCATCAGAAATCTGAGAAAATAATTTAATTGGTGGCAGAAAGGAGTGATCCCAAATTGTATGTCTATTTTCAATTAAAAAATAAAGAGAGATATAAGTATAGGTTGAACTATAGTGAAAGGATTTTGGGGAACTAATTCTGAGCAATAAGTATTTGTAGCAATGCATCTACTTGGAGATCCATTTAATGTGCTAGGTAAGAAACACATATGCATAGTATTATATCTTTTTTTATTTTAGTAACTGTGTTTCAAAATATGTAACTGATTTCCTTTGTAATTTTATTTTATGCATTTAAAATACTATTCTTGTGAAGACCTGTTGGTGTGGGTGTGATGTATTTATTAAATAGTACACAGTATAGTGTGGACTTAGTATCATTTTGATTTTGATGTAGCATTTTCTGAGTGCAGTGGATAACTCCATCCAAAAAGATTGGTAAGGATGGCAGAGATGGTTTTATGACACTGTGGGAAAACTCGAATTTCTAAATGTTTGCTGAAAATGATTGTTTGAACAAATGTTGAACCATGTTAGGCTATCAGGTATTGAAATTACAGGAAAGTTGTAAAACATAATTTTGAATAATCCTAACATCTAATTTAAAGACATGCTGATGTTGATTGTCATAAAATTATTTGCTGTTACATTCTGAGAAGGGGTCTGTGGTTTTCACCTGACTGGCAAAGGCATCTGTGGAACAAAAAAGGTTAAAAACTCCTGTCTTAATGGATGGTCTAACCATACCTTGAACACAAAACTGGGAATAATCAGCCTCAGCTACTTGACAGGGCAGGAACTCTGCACAAAATTGCTTGATAGTTGCTTTTTGCTGAGTGGCAGGACCCCTTCAAGCAGCAAAAAATTGCCTTTCTTCTATGAAGCAAGGTGGGGTGTGCAACTGCTATCTACAGACCCTGATCCCAACAGTTTTTGACACTCCTGGGAAAATCTTCACAGTGGGATCTCTTCCCCTGCTCTTCTGGAACTTTAATTCTCTGTAAGTTAGGAGTGGTCATTTGCTGACAGTTTCTTTTGTGTCTGAGACTGTGTCCCCACGTGCCCCGTATTGCTGGTTATGATTTGAGGTGTTGGGGACCAGAAATAATGTCACTTCTGCTCTAGCAGGGAGGATGTTTGGTGGGTATCAGCCAACACACATTTACTGGGATCAGGCAAGCTCCAATCCCAGAAACTAATACCCTTTGGACTCACTAGAAAAGACCTGACTGTGCACTATGGGTTCATAAATTCCTTTAGGAAACATGAATAAAAATTTGGGGTCATTTTGTCTTCATCCATCCAAAGACTCATGACACCTCTTAAAATATTCTCAGCAACTTTTCTGTTGGCAAATTATTGTCTTCACATTGAGACAGAATAGTGTGGTTGGAAAAAGATTGGTTTGGACATAATCTGGACCCGGGTTGAATCTGTCTTATTATTTATTTACTATTGTCTGGGTAAGCTTCGGGAAGTTGACTCTCACCATCAGTTTATTCAGTTGAAAAGTGTGGGTAATGGCACCCATCTCATGTTTTTTTGTGTGTGAATATCAAATATTATTTATAAAGTATCATTTATCAATTACATATTGAAGTTAGTCTTCTCTGGGTTCAATTTTTGACTCAATTTCAGTAAATATTTTCAAACATAAGAGGCAAACAATAAGTTATATGTGATTCTATCATCCCTTTATTTAGTATATATTTTCTGATAATATCAGGCATTGTTGTCACTGGCACGATATCAATCTTTTCCTTCTATGACCTGCCATAACACATTTTTTTAAATTTCAAAATCACTTTTAGTTAAACAATAAAATCTAGCTTTTTAAAAAGAGTCTAAAGCCCAAAGCAATCTAATTATTTTTCTATCTGAGATAAAAGTAAGTTTCTTTGTTCCTATCTAAACGTAATTCTTGGCATTGACGTAAATCTGAATTCACTTGATACACTGTGTAAAATCTTTCTAAAAAGTTTTAAGCCCAGTTCAAAAGGGAAACTCATATTATACATACATATTTACATATTTTTTCTTTCAAACACTAATGACAAATTTATGAAGGTGTAGACCTGTAATAGGAACATGATACGACTACTAATATGAAAATAAAAAGCCATTCATTTATACAAAGTGTCCCTGAATGCTGAATGTGAAATGGGATCACAGAACCTATGTACATACGTTAATCTTTAAGAGTTCGGAAATTAAGCTCACTTTAAGAAAACTCATTCTTTTCCACATTTTGGAACAGAGGTTGCAAATTTGTGATGTACAACAAAAATATGTATAAAAGCTCCAAAACCAAACATCAGCCTAAATTGGCAATAAATGAAACTTAAATTAAAAATTAAACCTAACTAGATCTTTCCTGTGACTCTACAACTTTTGCTTCCAAGCCTCCAGGTTTTTACTTATCTAACAACCTCTTAGCTCTGCCCCCTCCCCCAAAACAAACAAACAAACAATCAAACACTACTGCTTCCTTCTGGCTGTCTTTGGCAATGCTTCCAAATCTTGAAAGCAAGAGAACCTTCTTAAGTAAATGAGGATAAAAAACAACACTATATGTATAAATGAAAAACATCTAGGAGGTTGAACTTAGAAGGAAAATACCAGAAGGAAGCAGTACAGTCCACCCTCAAGAGAAATTAAAGAAATATGGGGTCTCTTTTGGCTCTTGCTCTACACTATTTTCTGATTACAAAATTTCAAACCCTGAAAAGGTAGCAACTTTGAAGGAGGAGCTAAAATAGTGAATAAATGATAAAGAAGTACAGCAGTAACTTTATCTGTCAATGAGTTTCTTTGCTCTGGCATTGGCAATGTCAATACTATCTTTCTTGGTGTCAGCCTTTTCTGTGATCCGTTTTATTTGTTGATTTTGAGTCTCAATCTCAGTGTCCATGTCCAGGGCCATGTTCTTTAGATTTCCCAGGATATTACCTGTATTAGTCAGCCAAAGGGGTGCTAATGTAAAAAACCAGAAATGACTTCGTCTTTATAAAGGGTATTTATTTGGGGTAGAAGTCCACAGTTACCAGGCCATAAAGCGTAAGTTTCTTCTCTCACCAAAGTCCATTGCCACGTGTTGGAACAAAACAGCTGCCGACATTTGCCAGGCTTCAGGCTTCTTGGGTTCCTCTCTTCCTGGGGCTGCATTTCTCTCTGGGCTTAGCTACTATGTTTCCTCCACAAGGTCAGCTGTAGACTATCAGGCAAAAGGCTCATTTCTCTTCTCCTGGGGCTTTCTCTCCAACATCAAAACTCTAACATCAAAAACTGCTTCAACTCTGTTCTTGCCATGCTTTTTATATTTGATTTCCCCACCCATCAAGGGGTGGGGCTCGATGCCCTACTGACATAGCCCAGTTAACGCCCTAATTATAACCTAATCATGCCCAGATTAACAGATCAGTTTACAAGCATAATCTAATATAGGTTTTTGGAATTCAAAATTACATCAAACTGCCAAACGGCTACACTGCCCACCTGAGTCAGGTTCTCCTCCATTTCATCTTCTCTGGCATCATTAGTTATACGTTTAACGTATCTGCCAGTGGCTGCTCCTGTGGCTGCCTGCTGAGGCTGCCTGTTTGACACACGGCCTGGCTGCTTAGATATTACATTGCTAGATAAGTTGTCTTCGCCATCTCCCCATGTAGCCTTATAAGCCTTACCAGACTCAAAGTTCTTCATCCTATTACATGGGCAGACACAAAGTCCACAGCGTTTTTTGAGTTCTGTTAAAGTTTTCTCTGCTTCTCTCGTGTCTTTATTTATTTGGTCCATACCTTCTTCAATGCATTTTAGTTGTTTCCTTTGTTCATCCAGCATAGTGATAGTTTTGATTCCTGTATCCTGACACTCAATGGCTAAACCCAGGATTCTCCTTGTACTTTCCAGAGACTCATTGGTAACCTGGTGAGCCCTCAACTGAATTTCTTCTGATGACA
>JAQZBX010080921.1:0-13757 GCA_029593785.1 Cabassous unicinctus | reverse complement strand
ATATACAGAATATATAAAGAACTTCCACAAATCAATAAGAAAAACAACCCTCCAAAATGAGCAAAAGATAAGAACATATAAACATATGTTGCCATAAACCTATAAAATACATACAAAACAGCCTTATTGAATTCAGAGGAATGCAAATTAAGACCATAAT
Organism: Cabassous unicinctus; assembly: GCA_029593785.1. Taxonomy (NCBI): domain Eukaryota; kingdom Metazoa; phylum Chordata; class Mammalia; order Cingulata; family Chlamyphoridae; genus Cabassous; species Cabassous unicinctus. The sequence continues at coordinate 13,597 of JAQZBX010080921.1, read as the reverse complement.
GAGATACCCTTTCATACCATCAGCATAGCAAAAATTAAAAAGTCCAATAATACCAAGTATGGATGAGGATGTGAAGAAAAGACAAATCAAAAATACTAATGGTCGGAGTGCAAAATGATACAAAATTTTTGGAGAGCAATTTGGCAATATTTTATAACGTTCACGTTGTACCTTCGCACTGAGCCAGCAATTCTACTTTGAAGTATATACTCCAAAGAAACTTTACACGTGGGCAGAAGGAGTTCTGAAGAAGAATGTTCTTAGTAGTGTTATAGCAAAAAATTGGAACAAACCTAAATGCTCATCACTAGAAGAAAGGCTGAATTGACTGAAATATATTCATCAGTGGAGTACAACGAGCTAAATGACCCTTTAACATGGATGAGTCTTAAAAACACAATGTGAATGAAAGAAGCAAGCGGCAGAAGGATTTATATAGAGTTTAAAACATGAAAATGTTACTTTTTCCAGTAGCTGCTGCCCTCCCCAGTGAGGCTACAAAAGGGATCAGCATCTCTGCGAAGGGCTGGAGAGTAGCTATTTTAGGTGTTGTGTGGGCCACATATGGTCTCTGTCATACACTTTTTTTTTTTTTTTTCCCCTGCCTCCCTTTTAAATGTAAAAACCATTCTTAGCCAAGAACCTGCAGGAAAACAGGCTGATGGTCAGAGCTGGCCCACAGGTTGTAGCTTGCTGGCCCTTGAGCGGCATCCAACCCCCTTTGGCTCTGAGTTGCAGGTCTCTCAGCAATATTTTGGCCAGATGTTATTAATTTCTGGGCACTTCTGACTACTGGAGCAGTCTAATTTAGTATTTTAGATTTGATTCTGTTCACTTTAAAACGTCACACTCAGACTTAATGCAGGGCCCCCTCCCCGCCCCTGGGCAGGGTGGAAAGATGGAAGGAGCTGCTCCTTTCACGTTTCTGCCTTTCTCTCCTTGCTCTTCCTTCTTCCTTGAGCCTCCAAACCATGGAGGCAGCAGAGAAGAGCAGTGGCGCCCAGCCAGAGTGGCGTGCGGGCGTGTGCTCTGCTTGCTCCCCCAGCCCCTCCGGCACCGCTAGGGCAAGGAGAGTCTGGCCACGTGGCTGGCCCCTGCGTGGTGGGGACACACTGAGCGTGTGCCCCTGGCTTCACTCGGGCCAGCGCTGGTGGTTGCAGATGCCGCGGCGGGCTCTGCACGGAGGTTTTCTGGGAGCCGTGGCCCGCTCCCCTCGGCCCCTCTGTGGGGTGCTGTTTACTTTCAGCCCTGCCAGCAGGGCCCTCTCCCAAACCCCACTATGGGTTGGGCACCCCACAGTTTGTCCCAGCTGCCTGCACGGTTCCTGTCCCTCTGCTCACCTCTCTCTCCTCTGCGTGGGCCCCAGGCCCCTCCAGGGCGCTCACCTGCACTCTCTGGGGAGCATGATATTGAATAAGCCACTTCACCGTCTGTTTCCCAAACACACTCCGCTTCTGTTGCTCTAGCCCTGCTGGCAAATGCCATGTCCCCAGGCCTCTGCCTTCAGAAATCTCTAGACCAGAAGTAGACAGTGATCTTGGGATTCAAGGGAGTCCCCACACTTCAGAGCAACTTGCCATGCACCCCCTCTTCTTCCCCCTGGTGAGGAAGGACCTACATCAGACACGTGTTCCCAGACGCACCCCAAGACTCCTCTACCACGCTGCTCCTGCAGCAGCCCCGTGGCTGGCTCTGTTTGTGGCTCAGCCTGGAAAGAGCCCCCAGGTGCAGACGCTCCAGTATCAAGCGAGTCTCTGACAGCCCCCCGACCAGGCAGCAGGCAAGTAGCCTACGAGCTCTGCCCTCCTGCTTCTGACACCACCTGTGGGCACGGCGGGGAGAGCCCTTGGTGAGACTGCAGGGAAAGGCTGGCGCCACTACAGGTGGTTCGCTAAACTTAGAAGGTGGGGCCCTCAGCGCCTTGTACCCCCAGTTTTGGCCCTTCAATCCTGCTGCAATCAAATCACAAATCAGTAAGGAAAAGCCCACTCGGCATCCTGGTTCACTATCCAGTCCATTGACTCATTCCTGGGCGCCTGATCCCTCGCCTCCTTAGCTGTTATCCTTGGCTTTGATGGGTGTCAGGGTGCAGTGGAAAGGGCAGCTCAGGCTTTAAAGCCTGGCTCTGCTACTTATTACCTAAAAACAAGACCTTCCGCAGATTTGGTGTGAGGATGAACTGAATTAGCATGTGCCATGTGTATAGAGCAATGCCTGGCACATGGTGCTTTTCCAGTGTTTGCTATTACCTTCATTATCATATTGAACAAGGCACTGCACCTCTGTGAGCTTCAGTTCCTTGCCTGTTAAATGAGACACTCCTTAGACGTAATTTAAGGGTTAATTGCACTAGCTTGTAATGAGCGTGTGGTGCAATACTTGGCCCATGGTGAGGGCTGGGCAAACGTTGGGTTCCTTCCACTGCCCTCCTTCACCTTCATTTCAGAGGGCCGCCAATCTCAGTGTCAGCTTAGCCTTGGGCGAGCAGAAACCACCGTCCCTGGAACAGGCATGTGCTAGGGAGGCCAAAGCAAAGGATGGAACAAAAGGAGCAAGAGCTGTCTTTGTCTGAAACTAACCAGTGAAGGAGAATTATTGCTCCTTAGCATCTTTGGGGATGAATCCTGGGCAGGGGAGGCAAGAAGCTTGAGTCCTGGCCCCAGGTTGTCCTGTGCACCGTTGTGCAGGGTTGGACGGAGTCAGAGGTTTCTCTCGGCTCCTCTGTCCTTGCCCCACTCACGCAATGAGAGGGGTGTGCCCACCTCGGTCTGATTCTGGGCGTGCCTCCTGCTGGGCACCGTCCATTGAGCCTTCTCCCTCCCTTTCTCGTTCTAGTGCTCTCTATCTCAACCTTTCCCTTCGATTATAGTTTTTTGCCGATGACCACTAGGTTTTGTTTTTCTCTGGCATAGCCCAGCATAGTCTTTCCTCCCGGATGCACGTATCTGCTCTGCCTGGCAAATGGCAATGAAGTGACATCTCCATGGAAACAGATGTTGAGCCCACAGTTGCTTAGCGATGCGCTGCAGAATGATGTAAGGCGTACTCTGGTTTCCTGCCGGGCTTGGCATCCTTTGATGTGTCTGTCTTACTGTGGCTTGGCTGAGTAGGATGTTTCTTCCCTTGCTTCCACCATTTTTATGTAAATGTAAAAAGCAAAAAGAACTGGGCTTCAATCAGAGTTCAGATGGGGAAGGTGACATATCCTTCTGGAGACCCAGAGGCTGGGGGCACCTTGGAAACTGTGTCCAGAGAGGGGAGCTGCTGCCTAAAGAGGAGATCTGCACCCAGCAGGCCACCTAACGTTTGTGGGACTGGGGCAAGAGTGCAAAAGGAGGCCCTCGTACCGCGTCTCCAACTATTTAAATTTGTAAACCGAGTCAACAGACTGTGAAGCAAAACATATTCTATTCTCTGGCCTGGACAACTGATGTAGGCAGAATAATGCCCCCCAAAGATGTCCACATCCTGGTCCCCCAAACCTGGGGCTGTGTTAGGTTATGTAGACAGAATTAAGGATGCTAATCAACTGAGATTATATCCTGGATTATCTGGCTCCTTAAAAGGGGGAGAAGGAGGCACACGAGTGAGTGTTGGAGTGACATGGTGTGAGAAAGACTCAGCTGGACATCGCTGGCTTTGAAGATGGATGAGACCACAAACCAAGAATGAGGGCAGCTTCCAGAAGCTGGAAGAGGCAAAAAAATGGATTTTCTCTCAGAGCCTGCAGAAAGGAATGCCGCCCTGCTGACACCTTGATTTTAGCTCTGTGAGGTTGGTTTTGGACTTCTGACCTACACTTCTGTGAGATAATCAATGTGTGTTGTTTAAGCCACTAGGTTTGTGCTAAAATAGGAGACAAATACCACTGTGCGCTCGCAGGGGCCTGTGCGGAGGGGCAGAGCCAGGACCAGAACAGGTCCTGCTAGACGGCCCAGCCCAGGACAGGGACCTTTGTGCCTGCATCTAAGGGCAGAACTGGGCTCACCACTGGAGAGAAAAAAAATCATTCCTCCCCTTTCTTTCCTTTACTAACTCCCCCAAACAAAACACAATACAGCAAAGAAAAAGCCCAAGTCAAAAATGCACAACCCCTTCTTACAAAGCCAAACCCCACTCTCCAATTACCTGGACCTGCCCATGGTCATCTGACTAGACCTCTTACTAACCGTTCATCTGACCTCCAGTGACTCACGGAACCTTGCTCTGCCCCAGGGTTTTCACCTGTGAGACAGAATTCAGCGACCACATAAGGGCAAGGGTTGATTTTCTTTCTTCCCTTGGGTTTCTTGGTGTAGTGAATTGTCTGTCAAGACAATTCTGAGGAGCATATTCTGAGCAGTCAGGAATTGCAGAGGGTCAGTGCTCAATGCTCTCTTCTCTGTCCAGTCACTTCTGGACCCTGCAGGTCCAGGGCACATTCTGCCTCCTCCAGGAAGCCTTCCTTGACTACTGACCGTGCTCATCTGCCACACTTTCTGGTCTTAGCATTCGTGCAACCTTACTTTCTTCTCTGCTTATAGTGACACATTATACATATTTGTTATAGACACCACTGTTCAATGATTGTGTCATGCCTTGAATCCCTAAACAGGCGAAGCACATTGCTAGGCACATAGTAGGCCTCATCAAATCACGGTTGGTCAGTTGATTATCAGTTGGTGGAAACTATTCAGGGCCCAGGACAGCTGGTTACATATTCAGTCAAAGCCTGAAATGATCTGGAACCCCGGGGCTTACCTTCTCTGTTGAGTGCAATGGCCTTTGGGCTTCAAGCTTTTATAGTTTCCCACACTCCTTCCCTGGAGTCACTTGATTAACTCTGTGCAGGCTCCTCCCATCCCAAGTTGAGGAGAATTTAAAGCTCAGTGGTTCAGGGAATTTGTCCTTCAGCCAGCCTGGCTTGGGCCCCTCTCTGGCTTGATCTCAGGCCCACTACCAGGCTTCCCTCTGGTGGCTGAGCCCTGCCTCCAGCTCCTGTTCTAGTGACCATCTGGGTCTTCTCTTCTGTTCCTTTATGATTTACTCTGGCTGTGGCCTGGAGTCCTGTTCCCAAGGCCATGTCCCCTGCCGGATGCTCACATGTTTCCTGCTCTCAGGACACCTATTGCTCTTTTCTGCCTGCCTGCCTTCTCCCCATCTCTGGTCACACTGCCCTGTCACAGCTTCTCGCCTTCCTATATTCTCAGTAGATACTGTGGCTTCCCCAGAGGATAGACTTCATCCTACTGTCTCCTCTAGCTCTGCTCCCTCAAACCTCACCTAACCCAGTGTGGAAGGAAGAATAATGGAACTTGTGAATATGTTAGATTAAATGGTGTGTTAGTCAGGGCAAACAGTGAACTTCTATGGTGAACTTATAAACCTGTAGTGGTTTATAAGAATTAAATTAACAATACAAAGAAAGCAGAGATTAGGTCATATTATTATTCTAATCTTTTTAGCTTTCTTTGGTATAATAAGCATTCACAATAATAAGCAAATTAACCAATATGAGTTACATTTAATTTTTGGTTATTTAATTTAATAGATGACATGAGTCTTTAAGAAGTTCTGCTTGAGACTTGTTCATATTTAGGAATTAAAGAGTAAGTACCTCTAGTCAGTTATAGTTCTAGAGAAAGGAAAGCTTAATAACCTGGGATGACACCATGAGCAGCCCAGATTGGCAGAGTGAGCTGACCTCAGTGAGGATGAGTGTCGTCAGTGTGCCGCACAGTGAGACAGTAGGCTCTGTCTCACAGTGGACAGTCATTATTGTTCTTACACTCCGAAGTCAAACTGAAAATCCAACTAAACTTTTAATATTAAAAGTGTAACACTAATTATACATTTTTCATAAAATTTTATTTATTTATTATTGTCTCCCAGAGAGTATCTATGATGGTGCTATTTGGCTTCAGCTCAATGTTTATTTTAACACTTGGCCATTTGACATTTGACCAAGAGGTATATATATTCAGTGCACCTCTAAATCCACCCCTTTTGGGCCTTTGGTATTTCTTTCCTTGACAGATATTTTATCCCTGTTAAAAATAGTACCTCACACAAAAGCTGAAAACAGTTACTTCCCTAAGCTTCCTCACCCTGGTTCTCAGCTCGTCCCAAATCAGCATTGTAGATCCAATTCACTGAGCTCTCAAGGAGGTGCAAACCACCAGTCTCACCTGTCCTCTGAGGAAACAGTGTCAGGGAGTTCCCATCCCGCTCACTAGGATGAACCAGCCCAAATCACGTGGTGCTGCCCCTCTGAATCTTCTCTGCCCTCCCACATTCCCTGAGCAAAGAGGAAGGACCACGGCTTTTGCCCTGGTTGAAAGAACCTTGCAGCCACTCCTGGTCTCTATATAGCCACAGCCAACTGATGCCCAGAATATTTCTTGAGCCTTCCACTCCACTCCAGGTTCTGGGCAGAGTTTTAAACTGTGATGAAGTTGTTCAAGCAGTGTGCAAAACAGGTCAAAGGAGCTTAAGCAAGCAGCAGCCATTACCCTCAAGGAATGGCAAAAAGAGGAAGATTCAAACATCCCCACAAAATGATGGTGAACTTGGATTCCAAATGTTCAGTGCCGCTTGCCTAAGTTTATAGCATTCTTGTGAGAAACAGCATGCCTTCACCTGGGAATCAGAAAAGGTTGTGCCAGCCGGGAGTGTCATATGACCGAGTAAGGGGCAGGTCCTCGAATGACAGGAATTGTTGAGGAAGCATCATCACACTGTGGAGAACAGTGCCGTGATGATGTCCTCTCCGCTCTGGGGACCTCCCAAAGGATAACTTGTGCATTTATTCTCTGGCCATTCGGCATTTGACCACATGTGTATTTGATGTGTTCAGTATGATGTCTATCTTGGCATATTTTAGAGAGCAGTATGCTGTGTTTGTCTGCCAGACTACCTTGGCTATAAATTATAAACAAATTTTTCTCATAATTTCAAGACTTCTCTTTTTTAGGATTACAGGTTATATTTTCCATGCACTTTGCCTTTCTGGGAAATGTTCTTGGGACTGAGTAACTTATTTTGGTTCCCCTAAGCTGCTTTGGTTTGCCCAGATGGTCTACCTTTTAATTATTTTACGGTGTTGATGATCCCTTATTCTTACATAGTTTTTCAAAGTGATGTGTTTGATTTGAGGTTTTCAGGCTGAAACACAGCTTTTTCCTGCAAATTCCTGTCCCCCTGCTGGAGTATCATCTTTTGAGCCAGGAAAGGTTAGGGTGAAATCTGCTGGTTGGCCCGGCCAGGGCACCGCCTCTCAAAGCAAGGTCTGTGCCTCACCTGCATCCGCGTTCCGCGGGCTCCCTACGAACGCAGCCTGTGGGTCTGGTTGCAAACCCAGTGGCTGGGAAGTTTGGCAAGGTGCGGTGGGCCCTGGCACCTGCATTTTTTCCAAGAGCCACAGGAGGTACTTGTACACCCTAGAGTTTGGGAACCACTGTCCTAGGAGAAGGAGCCCAGTGTCCCTTCCTGTCGCCCTTGGAGGCTGTTCCCTCACACATCTTCTCAGCCCACAGCACCTGCGCGGGGAGACAGCCCCTGTGGCTGGGGCTTCCTGCCACCTTGTATCAGGCAGCGGCTTCTAGGAGCGCTCCTAACGCACATCTTGGCTGCGTTCTGATGGCGAGCTGCCCCGCGCTAGCTGGGCTCCAGGGAAATGAATCTGGCCATAGTACCTAGGATGGAGCACTGTGGACAGAGAGGGGCACTCTGTTTTACATGTGGAAACACATTAAAAAATGACGTTTGAAGATGATGATGGACCAGCCCCACCCCAAAAACAAGGAATGTCTTCAACTTCAAGCAAGCAATTCCATTCCATGCCCCATAACTATGTCCCTTCTCAGCTTGAGGCGGTCAGAGCGGACATGGCCCCAAATCCCTCAAGACTGAGGAATGAACAAAAATGGACCAAGAGCAGATTTATTGTTATTGTAGTTATTATCTTGTGTTAACTGAGTATCTTGTAACACTGATATTAAAAACAGATTAAAAAATATATATATTGCAAAAATTTACAGATGAGGCTTCCGGGAGCTCTGGCCTCCCCAGGCGGGCCTGGCTGCCCCGAGGCTGTGCGCTCAGCACTCCGTAGCCCACAGGGTTGGAAGCGCCGCGTCCGAGGTCTGTTGCTGGAGCCCAGTTTAGAAAGGGGTGGTGTCCTGTGGGAGCAGAGTGCAGGGGCGAAGCTGCAGACATTGGGGTGGGAACTGTAGGAGCTGACAGCCGATTGGATGGGGGAGATGGAAGAAAGGAGCCCCGTGGGGTTGTGTGCCCCCAGCAGACGTGACGACGGCGCCTGTCCTTGTTGCTGCAGGAGTTTGCGTCTCTTCCCACCTCTCTCCTGCGCGTCCTGGACGAGACCACAGGCTTTTCCCTGGCCATCTGCTCCAGGGGCTTCTCCAAGAGGTCTGGGGCTGCGGACATCGAGGAGCTGTGATGCTCAAGTGCCCGGGGCACATGGTGGCTTTCTCCTCCCTAGTGATGGTGAGGGGGTTATTGTTATCCCACTCTGCTTCACAGCCGAGCAAGGCACAGAGAGGCCGAGTCCCTTCTTCCAGGACTTACCAGGGGCTGAGGTAGGGAGTTTATCTCTGGCCTTTTAATTCCTAATTTTTTTTTCAGTCATCACGTGGAACCCCATCTTAGCACGTTGACAGGTAGTGGCTCATTTGCCTGTTACGTCAGCCTTGGACTGTGGGCAGGGGGTGCTTCTCAATTCCCTTTCACTGAGGGGGACACTGAGGCTCAGAGTAGGTGGCTGCACCCACGTCTTCCAGCCAGTGGGTGGCAGAGCGGGGACCTCTGACTCCCTAATAACAGTAAGGCTGAGTCTGTCCCCTCCAGGAAATCACCAAATCCTCCTGCCCACCGTGCAGCCCCTCCTGCGGCTCGCTGCCCCAAATCCGGTTTGCCGGTCCTCAATGGCAACAACCGGGCGTGTCGGGTTCCCGGCAGGGCAGATCCGAGAAGCCGTCTTGACTTAACACCAGGGGTGGATTGAGTTTTGTGAAGCCTGAAGTTTATACGATTTTGAAGGGTCTCTTTAGGAAAAAGTACAAAGGCATATTACTTTTTCAGTTTTTACCAAAACATGGGACTGTGCAATTGAGGGGTCCTGAAGATTACGCTTGGTCAGCTTCCTGGTAAATCTGCCTCTGCTTAAACACGCCAAGGACTGCTGGGGACATGCAGAACCTTAGGCCACTTTCCCTTCTGCCAGCATCTTCCCTGGCACAGGTGCACGACAACAGCACCCTCACATTCGAAAACACCCCTGTCACCCCAGGGCCCTCAAGGCACTTTACAAATGCCAGGCTAATTATTAGATGATTAGGTAACAGCTCCAGTGTGTGCCGTCTGGGAAAGCCACTGCTGCTGCTACCAGAACATCCTGAGAATGACAAGTGGCATGCTGGGAAAGGATGGGAGGCACTGTGTTTCGAGCCTCGAGGATGAGAGCCTGCTCTCGTCTCTGTTAGCTCTGGGGTCACCTCTGTCAGGGGGCTGCCTCAGAGGAGAGGACAGGGTGCGAATCGTGGAGGGAGGAGGCTCTGGCAGGCACAAACCTCCTCCCCAAAGGGCTCAAGTAGCAGAGGCACCTCACTGAGCATTTACTGTGCCATACCAAACTCTTTACATGCATTATTTCATTTAATCTTCAAAACAACCTTTTAAGGTGGGGACTGTTACAATTCCTGACTGACAGACGAGAACTGAGCCTCAGTGCCATACAGCCAGTAAGTGAAGGGACCCGTATTTGAACCGAAAGCTGTCTGACTTCGTAGCTCAAGTTTTTAACTCCTACTCTGAGCTGGCGATGAGTGCCCCGGGCTGGGAACCCCTCTCTACCCCCGTCTTTTCCATGCACGTGCGGGCAGCCTCACTCTGGCATTATAAATGACACCCACCCATCCCAGGTGGGTTCATGATGGAAATGTGCCCTGTGGAAACCTAGGGAGTCCACGGAGCTTTCTGGGGAGCTCATCTGATGGGGAAGGAGGGGTGCAGGGAGCCAGGCAGCTCCAGGAACCCCTGCCTCCAAATTCAAGCAGAACCGCTCTGCCTGTGTGTGGTGAGGTGATGGACTTCCTGGTCAACCTTCAGTTTGAACAAAGGGATCTGCACTTACAGAAGTGTTGGCAGGCCCAGGGGATCCTCCAGCCCTGCACCCACCACACGTGCTGGGAGAGAGGATTACATGAGATGATGCAGAAAAAGCAGGTCCTTAACTTCCTTGCTAAGGCGATCTAGAAGCTTAGGGACCCCTCCCCAGAGCAATGCTTTTAAATGCAGGAAACAGAACACATTGGATGGATTACAAAGGAAACCGATTTCATGAAAGTGCATTTATCAAAATGTTTTTTAAAACCTCAGTTTGTGATTCTAGCAATGGAAGAATTTTTGTCATTGATGTGGAGACAGTGGCCACCGGAGGTTCTGAGGTCAAGGAGATGGAAAAACAGGTGTAACATGGAGACGTTTTCAGGACTTGGGAATTGTCCTGAATGACATTGCAATGACAGATACAGGCTATTATTTATCTTGCCATAACCTACAGAATTGTGTGGGAGAGAGTGTAAACTACAATGTAAGCTATAATCCACACTAGTGACAATGCTCCAAAATGTGTGCATCAGTTGTAACCAGTGTACCACACTAATGAAGGATGTTAATGTGGGAAAATGTGGGAGGGGTTGGGAGCAGGGCATATGGGAATCCTCTGCATTTTTTTATGTAACATTTATGTAATCTAAGTAGCTTTTTAAAAAAAATTAAAAAGTATATTTAAAAAACCCCTCAATTTGTGATATCATATTGCCTGTGCTTCTTTATGAAAGCATTAAAAAAGATTGAGGGGCAGGACCAGCCACCCCAGTAATGCTGAAGTGGTGATGCGCTTAAACAATAACAAGGTATCCTCAATAAGTGTGCCGTGATATCAAAGTACCTGTGATTGCTACGGGGACAGAACACACCTGCTGCTGAAACATTCCTAATAGCCGGAAATGCCACATTTCATTTGACTGTTAGTGAAAACAAAGATGTCACATTTTATCCAGCCAAGTCCACGGAGCCTGGATTCTGTCCGTGGGTCCCACAGCCCTGAGGTAAATCCATCGGCACTGCTCGTAGCACAACCAGTGTTAGCCGTTAGGACTATTATTGCTGTTTGTTGTTGATGATGCTAGGATCTTCTTCTGGAGTAGCTGGCTCCGTGGCCTGGCTCGGCCCGGCTCGCCATGCTTAGGCTCTGCCCTAAGAACCAGCGCCTGGCGGGAGAGAAAGGCCCCTCTGGTGGGGGAGCCGTGCTTCCCGCTTCCCGTCTCTCCTCCAGGGATTGGCCTGGCCCTCAACCATGGAGAGCTGCGGAAGCGTTGCTGCGGCGTTTCCATCCCGAGTTCCTGGGATTTCGTCCTCTGCCCCCCAGACCAGAACACTCACCCCTGGCCCAGCTGTGCACAGTGAGCTTACTGCCCCTGAGAGTGACTCTAGAATGATCCATCAAGTAGCTGGCTGGCTCTTTCAAAATATCAGAGGCCTGGAACTAGGCAGCCGTCAGCGCTTCCCTACTATTTTGGGATGAGTGGCTTATTTTCCCTCTCTCTGATGGTTTGTTCTCAGGCTCATTCCCAGGCTGCCTGCCACACTCTGCCTGGCTCCCTCAGAGGCCATGCGAGCCAAGGAGAAGGTGCCACTTTCTCCCCGCACCTAAGGTGGGGCTGGGGGAGCCAGGCTCAGCATGCCCCCTTACTTCTTTGCCATTTCCCGCACCCCGACAGTGGTGCCTCGTCACCTCTCGTGGCCCACTGTTTGGCTGGGGGAGGCCAAAGGGCAGGGCGGGCCTGGGTGAGCTCAGACAGAGCAGAGAATGTCAGAGCTGGAAGGGCCCCTAGCGGGCTTGCGGGCCACCGCCTCCTGCCAGCGGAGCAGACCCGGCACTGCAGCCTTCTGCCCTCCCCTCGGACCCAGTCTGAACCTCGGGTTTCCACGGGGGATGCCAGGCTCCCTCTGCAGCCCCACCCTGAGGGCTCAGGAAACCCTCCCGGCTGCAGAGAAGGCGAGACTCCTGTCCTCGGGCTCTCCCTGTGCAGTTGCCCCTGCCCATGGCAGAGTGATGAGTGCAGGTCCCATTTCTCGTGGGGACCCCGGCCTTGATGAAACTCTCCCCTGCCCCAGCACCCCCGAGCCAGTGCGGGAAATGGGGCCTCCCAAGGATGATGTTTCCCTGGGGCTTTACGATGTGGGGGCGTCCTAAAGTTGAGCAGAATGGGCCTTTCCATCCTGTTTTGCAAGCTTATATGAATCATACTGAATCCTGCTTCAGATTTCCCTACACAAGCGGCCCCTCCCATCCCTCGTCTACTTCCTGCAGTCAAAGGCACGGCACTAAGGGCTCCTGATGGCCTGGCCCCGGCAGGTGCCTCTGGGGCTTCTCTCCTGCCTTCTCCCTCTCCTTCAGCCTACACGAGGTCTCGTGGACTCTGGGAGTTTCCCTCAGTTCCTCCCAACCTCTGGAGTGAGGCCCAGTCTGGAATCCTGATTCTCGTTCCTCTCCACACCCTTTCCACAAGGAGGCCTAAAACCAGGGGGTCTGGGCTGAAGGCAGGTCCAAGTTCTCCAGGCCACGGCCACAGGGCCACACGGCCACAGGGCCACACAGTGCATCAGGGGAGATTGGGGGAGGGGCTGTCCCTTTTCATGGATCATTTCCTCTTGGACAGCATTCCCAACTTTGGGGCCCCAGCGTCTTCACGCCACCCCTCCCCTGGCCTGTGAGAGCCGCATCCGTGGCATCCGTGAAAGCATTGAACGCTCCCCTGCCTGAAAGCAGGTGTGACCAGCGTCCCCGGAGCGCTCCTGCTGCTGGGAATGAGCCCAAGATCTAAGCCTTAGGCGGTAGGAACACAGCCTCCCGCTCAGGGAGCAGAGAGGGTGGGGAGGGGGCCGCTGGCCTGCAGCAGGGCTCCCCTGTGGAGCTGCTGAGGGCAGCCTGGGTGGGACCTCCAAACCATGACCAAGCAGAGCCCCTTGTTCAAGCCCGGGAGCCCCCAGTGACTTCACTAGGAAGTTCAGTGGGGGCTTTGGCAGGGGTGGGGGGGCAGTGCCAGTGAATAAAACCCGCTGCTCTCCCAGATCCCCAGATCCTCTGTTTCCTTGGACAGCCGAGGCGGACAAGGCCTGAGAGCCTCTCCCTTCCTAATGGTCAGAGCTGCCTCCGCTTCAGCCCTCTGAGGAAGCAGGAGGGACGGCCTCTCCCTGTGGGCCCCCGAGGAAGGGAGAGCCTCATGGCCCATCTCTCGGCCAGCTTCCCAGCCTCCGCTGGCACCCTTCCCTACTCCCCGGGAGATCCGGCCATGCCCGCCCAGTGGCCACACCCCTCACCCAGTGGCCATGCCCCTCACCCAGTGACCACGCCCCTCACCCAGTGGCCACGCCCCTTAAACGCCGGGCTCCGGGCTCCGTCGTGCCGTTGGCTCTTTCACCGCCTGGTCCCCTGTCCTCTGCTTAGATGTTCTGCTTTTGTTCACCTGCCTCGAGTGGCCTGTTCCTCCCTCAAGCCCAATTCAAACACCCGCTTCTCTGTGGAGACTCTCTC
>JAQZBX010080920.1:0-13754 GCA_029593785.1 Cabassous unicinctus | reverse complement strand
AAAAAAAAAAAAAAGAATAAACTCTTGATGCATGCTACAACGTGGATGAATTTCAAGATTATTATGCTAAGTGAAGGAAGCTAGAGCAAATAGGAGTACATACCGTATTATCCCATTTACATAAAATCCTTAAAAGTGCAAACTAATGTGCAGTGACAGAAAGATCATGGCTGCCTTGGGACCAGGGTAGGGGGTAGACATGGAGGTAGGGAGAGACATGAGTGGCATGGGAAAATTATGAGAAGTGATGGACATAAAATTTTGAGAGGTGATGGACTTGGTCATTACCTGGATTTCAATGTTTTCCTGGTTTTACACGTATTTCAAAACTTTTCATATTCTATTCTTTAAATATCTGTAGTTTATTATATGTCAATTATAGCTTAATAAAGTTATTTTTAAACTATTATCACATAAGAAAGTTGGGTTTTTTTGAAGAAAAATACTTATACTCAGTCAATGATCATAATCATATCCAAGAAGTTTGCTAAATATTTTGTTAATGTATATTCAGAAGGAAACCAGTCACTTAAAAAAATGATTTAAAATGCCAAATAACAGTGACTATGCATCAGTTTGACAATATTCTCTTGTCTATCCCTATGGCAGTTTGAAATTATTTTATGAATCCTAAAAAAGCAAGGATAGCATTAAATTTGGTTGAGGGTCCTTTGATTAGATTACTTGATTGGACTACGTCAGTGAAGTGTGAGCCACCTTGGGTCTCTGTCCTCTGGCTGGGTCTGATATAAATGAAGACACAGAGAGAAACAGACACAAATAAAGGAAGCTGCCATATTTGATCTGGCCATGTGGGAGAAAGGACAACAGTTTCACCCACAGCTGAGCTGTAAGGAGAGAAGCCCCCGAGAGGCTCAAAGAGGTAAGGCCCAGGGAGAAATGAGCCGTATTCCTGGTAGCTTTCAGCTGAACAGGAAGAAAGTAGAGCCACAGAGACTGAGGAAGGAGGCCCAGTAAGAGCCGAGCCCTATGCCAGGTTTGCCCACAGCTGCAGAACGGTGGAGACCTCGGCAGAGATTGGCGACCACCTTACTTCACCACCTGGCAGCTGACTGGTGAGAAAGCACCTCTTATGGTGCATTGAGTTGGACTTTTCACAGCCTTGGAACTGTAAGCTTTTACCCCAAATGAATCTCCTTTATAAAAGCCAACCCATTTTTGGTACTTTGCATCAACAGCCTTTTGGCAAACTAAAACAATCCCCAGTGACAAATGTTTAGTTATAGAATTCATGAGTGTCCTCAAGAAGCTGTCTGGAGACACTGAAATGAAAAAATATATATATCCATCTGCATAACCTTTATCCCTGGTCATCTTGGGTGTTATATTTGGTCTAATTTTCACTTCATTTTGGTTCCATCTCTACCATAAAGCAAAATGCATTTCCATAATGAAAAATATTCTTCACGGCAATGAAATCTGGATCTGCCACTCTGTCATTGCTGTTTACAATGAAGTGTCACCCAAGCCCCAATCATGTTTCATATAGTAATGATAGCAGTCACTCTGGATAGAACTTGCCTCTGGGAATAATGGAATTGTGCTGTAGAAAACCTTTTTATTCAGTACTAATATTCCCTTCTGATAGTAGCCTCAGTACTATAGTATACCAACTTTTACTTTAAAGGTAAAAAAAGAGTAATCTAATGTCCTTTGTCACCCAAGTGCAGTTCCCATCGGATACAGGAATGCTTGCTATTAGAATCTGTAGTGAAAGGAACCATAGCACATAGGCTAGTATTTAGCTATAATTCTTTTTTGTATTGTAAGAAGCCCGCTTGTTCCAGGTAGTTAATAGTTTCAGACAGAAACCTCATGATGCTTTGATATCTCACTGAGAAGCTCTGTGGTATAAATGGGATTAAATATCCAGATCCTGTCTGTGAGAAAGGCTCTTTCTTCGAGGCATAATGAAATGGGCAGGTATTTCAGGTAATTTGATAAACACTTAACTCTGAGTACCCCCAGGTACTCACCATTTAGTAATTTACTCAGGAGGGAGAGAATGTAGCCTAAAGGTTAAAAGCACAAACTTAAGG
Organism: Cabassous unicinctus; assembly: GCA_029593785.1. Lineage (NCBI taxonomy): Eukaryota > Metazoa > Chordata > Mammalia > Cingulata > Chlamyphoridae > Cabassous > Cabassous unicinctus. Next base: position 11,694 of record JAQZBX010080920.1, on the reverse strand, counting down.
GCAGGGCTGGCTTCAAGAGGATTGACCTGTGGGATCACATAAGGCCCTGAGCTTAGAAGGAGCCATGTTTGGTTTAATGCTTTAATTTCGCTGCCTTGAAATTCTTTAATTTTGAACCAAGGACCCACATTTTCATTTTGCACTGGGTCTCACAAATCATGTAGCCAGTCCCATTTAGGACACAGACTATTTACAAACTGTATGACCTTCGAAGAACCTCCATAAAATGGGGGTAATTATTGTAACTACTTCCCAGGGTTGTTCTTAGGAGTAAATGAGAAAGAACTTAGCATAATACTTGGCACATAATAAACACTGAATAAATATTGATTGAATCATCTGGTTCACTACTATCTGCTGTTTTAAAATTTCAACAAAATAGAAAATTTTACTTTGGAGATGGATATTATACTGTGCAATGTAATATGGTGAGTTAACTTTTAAAATACTCATGTATATACTATAATTTAAATGGATAGTGCATATCAATTACTTTTATGTCTTTTTCATGGTTTTCCTCAGTAGAATTAACGCTAACACATTGAATTTTACTGTATCCCCTACTTCTGAGCAACTGAGGACACTGCTCCATGTCTTTTAGATCATGAACCTCATTAATTTAAATGATAATTAATGATAGTAAATCTTTATCTTTATTCAAGTAGAAAGATTTAGAGTTTCCATTTTGTAACCCCTTCTTGCCCAATCTGATTGTCATCTTTGTATTTCCCGTACAATACAGCTGTCAAAGTGCTCTTGCTAGGAGTGAAAAAAAGTTAAGCTTTGTCATTTACCTGTGATTCCCTTATGTTTAAATGATTGGTATTTTGTTGTATCAGTGATTCCTTCACCATTTTGCAAAGGATATGTTAATTAAAATAAGATAACATCATCTGGAAATGCACTTAACAATTACCTGTCTAAGGTGGGATACTCAAACCTGCCCTTGGTGAGAGTATTTTTGCAGTATTTTTGTAGAATCTATTAAGAAATTCATGACACTGACAAAAATAATTCCCTTTGTTTCAATAGTCCTATTTCTGAGAATTTATGTTAAGGCAACTATCAGTGATACAGATAAACATTTATAAAAACAGATATTCCCCAGAGCATTCCTAATACTGAAAAGTTTAAGCTCTTTAAAATTTTCAAGTGAAAAATGTTTGAACAAATTATGTTTATGTCACCTACATGATAGAATAATATAAGAGTCACTAAAATGGTATATTTAAAATATTTAATGACAAGGAAAAATGCCTACGGTAGTAAGTTAAAACAGCAGTATACAAAAGAGTATATACAGCTTAAAAATATGTGTAGGGAATCATTATAAGGTGGGGCATTTTATTTTCTTCTTTGTTCTTCATTTTCATTAGATTGCAAATTCTCCAAGATAAGCACATATTACAATAATAATAATGAAATCCCTCAAAGCTATTTTTAAATGACCTCCATAATCCTGCTACCCAAAGATAACCATTATTAAAAGTTTGGCCCCTTCCTTTCCAGGATTCTTTCTATGCATATTAATATAGTTGATATCATACTATATTCAATTTTAGTATCTGCTGTTTTTTTAACATCAGAGAATAAGCATTAAATCAGTATATAATTGTTCTTAAGAGGTCTTAAGACAATTAGATATGGTTTAAATCTTGATTTTGCCAGTGCTTACCTACATTAGCTAGGATTGTGTTTGGCTGCATCTAATAACAATCTGACTACTATGATTTAATCAAACAGGGTTAAGTGATGTAGGCAATCAGGGACTGGTGCAGCCCCTCAAGAATTTCATTAAGGCCTGGCCTTCTCTTGGCCTCCTGGGCTGCCATTCTTAGCTAGTGGTTTTCAGTCACAAGATGGCTGCTACATGTCCAGGATTCATACCTTCATTTTGGAGAAAAAGAAGAAGGGAAGGATGAAGGCCAAAAGGCTAAAATGGCTCATGTCAGTTGAGTCTTCCCTTATAATGGCAATCTCTGCTTAAATAGCATTGCCCAGAATATAAGCGCGTGGTGGCCAGCCCCTACTGTGTTCATCTGGTGGTAGAATATTTTTAGCTGAACTCATTAACACCCCCAAGCAAAACTGGGGTTCTGTTACTAAGGAAGAAAAGAGGATGTATTGTAGGTGGGCAATCAGCAGGACTAAACTATAGCTGTATAACCCTCAAAAAAGCACTTAGCCATGCTGAGATTGCTTCTTCACACATAAAATAGGGTCAAGAAAATAACTCATAGGGTTGTTGTGGAGATTTGCAACATATAGTGCTTAACATAATGCCTAGCATTTAATAAGCACTCAAGAAGTTGCAGCTTTAAGTTATTAAAACTCTAAATACACATAATAGTCTATTATATAGATGTACCTCAACTTCATTGACAATGTTAATTGAATTTTTGGTTATTATATCTATACATACTTTTGTAATTAAGAATATATAATTATATTTTATTATAATTAATGCTTCTCCAAATAATTTGAGTATAAGTTTTTCTTAGTTTGTATTATGTTCTTAAGAAAAATTTATAAAAATTAAATTAATTGATCAAGAATTGGAACATTTTTAAAACACGTGATTCATCTTGATAGTTTGCTTTCCAAAATGTTTTTAATGCAATTTATTTTCCCAACAGTTCCCATTTTTTTAATTCTAAATTTAATCTCATTAAGTATAGTCACTGAAAATGAAATTGCTAATTTGTTAGATGTTAAGGCAAAGACTACTATCTACTCATCAAAACCTATGCTCTGGAGAGCAGATGTGGCTCAAGCAGTTAAGCTCCTACTTCCCACATGGGAGGCCCCAGTTCGGTCCTGGGTGCCTCCTAAAAACAAATAAACAAACAACAAGCAAACAAATGAAAAAAAACAAATCAGGGGAGCTGATTTGGCTTGGTAGTTGAGCGTCGGCTTCTCCCATATGAGGTCCAGGGCTCATTCCCTCTCCCTGTACCTTAAAAGAAAAAAAGAGAAAAACCTACACTCTCCTCTTCTTCCTGGCGATACAGCTGATCTATATTTCCCAGCCTCCCTTGCAGAAAAGTGTGGCCATGTGACTGAGTTCTAGTGAGTAGGACACGAATGGACATGATGTGCATCATTTCCAAACCTGGAAACCTGGCTCCTGAAAATCTCTCACATGTATGCACCCATGTTCTTATTCTCTTTTGATTGGCTGAAATGGGAACAATGATGGAGACTTCGGAAGCCAAATATTGAACACAGCAGAGCCTCTTTCAGATGTTCCCTGTATCACTCTCTGAGGTCTCCTTCAATTGGTAGCTGAATCCCACTCCCCTGCCTTCTCATTCAGGGGTGTTATCTGAGCAAGAAATGAATTTCTAGTGCAGGAGTTATTAATCTGAGGTCCACAGATCTCTAAGAGGTCCACTGAGAGAATTCAAGGGTCCGTGTACTTGGGATGGTAAAAAAAGCATTATTTCCACAAACATCTTAACCAAGATTTACCATTTTCTTCTATTATGAATGTAGACAACAAACCAGTACGACTAGCAGTACCTGTGACAGATATTTTTTGCATAACACTATAATTATAGCAGATATCTGAAATTTAATTCATCTCATCAAGACTTTGAAATTATGGTAGTAATTAAACCTGCTGCTATATTTTGTTATTTAATGTGTTAATAAAGAAGTAGCTTTATTATTATATCACAAGTTATTTTAATATTTTATAACTACATTTCAATATAATTGGTTTCTTTCAAAATCCTGTTTAGGTTATTTTACGTATTTAAAACATTATTCTGGGACTAGAGTTGACTTAGGATTATTCTACTATAGATTTATTTTCCATTGTTATTCTAGCAATGGAAAAACTTTTATCATTGATGTGGAGGCAGTGGCTACCAGAGGTTCTGAGTGGGAGGGAGAGGGAAAAATAGATGTAATGTGGGAGCATTTTCGGGACATTGGAATTTGTCCTGAATGACGTTACAATGACAGATATAAGCCATTATATATCTTGTCATAACTTACAAAACTGTGTGGGACAGAGTGTAAACTATAATGTAAACTATAGACCATGGTTAGTGGCAATGCTTCAATATGTGTTCATCAATTGTAACAAATGTACCACACTAATGAAGGATGTCATTAATGTGGGAAAGCGTAGGAGGGGTAAAGAGTGGAGCAATTGGGAATCTCCTACATTTTTTATGTAACATTTATGTAATCTAAGCATCTTTTAAAAAAAAATTTTAAAGGTTATTAAAAAGTAATAATAATAAAATAAAACATTATTCTGGAAAGAGATCCTGGGCTCTACCAGACTGCTAAAATGATCCTTGGAACAAAAAGTTTAAGAATGCTCGTAATATAACTCTCGAGCCATTTTACAGTTTAGCATCTATCGTTATACTTTTTAGCATTCCCTTAACATACACAAGTAATGAATGTTCTTTTTTTTTTGTTTTTTTGTTTTGGTGTTGTAAAGTTAGTTGGTGTCATTACATATATGTATGTCTTTCATACAAAAATGCTATGGTATTATCATATTTGTTGTGAAAATTTTTACCAGTTCTTATCTTTTATGATGTTTGATATATAGTATTCAAATTATTTATGTGATAAAATCTATCAATTTGTTTTTATGAGATTTTTATATTACTTTCCTATTTAAAAACCCTTCTTCAACCAAGTCAGGTACAAGGTGTTAGCATTGCTCTCCCAGAAGGGTGTGCCATACACATTGTAGTCTGCCTGAATGTGCCCCCAGGGTTCTGCAGCACACAGCTTGAGCCAATGTACACGGCAGTTCCAATTTGTTAAGTACATATATTTTTATTTTTTTACATTTAATTCTTTAAGCTATTTGGAATATTTCATCCTCTTTTCTAAAAATCATTTTTTTAATAATTCAATTCTTCTACCCCTACTTCCTTTGGAGCATATTAAGTTCTTTAATATGTTTGGGTCTATTTTGAACTGTCCTATGCCAATGTTGCACACTTTAAAAATTATTTTTGTAGCCACTGGAGGTTCTAAGGGTAGAGAGAGGGAAAAACAGGTGTAATACGGGGGCATTTTCAGGACTTGGGAATCGTCCTGAATGAATGTTACAATGACAGATACAGGCCATTATATATCTTGCCATAACCTACAGAATTGAGTGGGAGAGAGTGTAAACTACAATATAAACTATAATCCATGTTTAGTGACAATGCTCCAAAATGTGTTTCAATTGCAATGAATGTACCACACTATTGAAAGATGTTGCTAATGTGGGAAAATGTGGGAGGTGTGGAGAGCAGGGCATATGGGAATCCCCTCTATATCTCTGTAACATTTATGTAATCTAGGTATCTTTTAAAAAATAAAAAAAAATGAAAAGAAAAAAAATAAAGTATCATAGCAAAAAACAAACAAACAAACAAAAACTATATCTTTTGGCTCCCCTTGTAACAAAGTATGGCCAAGTAATACAATCATGGCTAATGACAGAGAAGTTGCTGGTTGGACTTTCCAAAAATAAAAAATAAAATAAAGTTTTTTAAGGAATAGGAAAAAAAATACATTGGTATAGTAGGATATGGGCTACAACTAGTTCATAGTTTGTAACAAGTGTTTCACAACAATGCAATGTGTTGGTGGTGGGGTGATGTATGGGAGCCCTGTACGATGATATACATGTTTGTTTTGTAAGTTTACAACTTTTTTTATACACTTAATGTTTACGCATGTGCATATGTGTATGATTTATGTCAATAAAATTTTATTAAAAATGTAAAAAATAATTTTTAATTTTTTATATTGTTTAATATCAGGTGAGGCTAGTTTCCCTTTATTACCCATATTTTTTAGGTGTCTCTGATATTCCTAAAAATGCAGAATATGCTCTCAGCAAAATTGCAGAATACACTCTCAATAGAATGGGACTTCATTTGAAAGTTTTAGGAAAAACTTGTATTGACAAACAAAGAATGACTCTGAGATTTCTTTGTATGCTTGGTCCCAAAGAAAATATTATTTATATTTTACCCACAAATTTATGAGTGACCTCACTTCAGCTTTTTCACTGAGACTTAATTGTATGTGAGAGTCAGAAATTCGCAACTTGAATCCAACTTGAATTCTTTCCAGGTGTTTAACCTTAGACAGGTTGCTTATTGGCTTTGAGTCTTATTTCCTCTTGGATAAAATGTGACTATAATTTCTACTTTAGCTATCACAAGTGTGCTGTGAAGAGTGAGATAATATATTTGAAATCTCTTTTAAAAACTGCAGAGTATTATAGGCAACAAATTATTTAAAGTCACTTTGAGAAGTTGTGGGTTTACAGAAAAATCATGCATAAAACACAGAGTTCCCATGTACCACCTAAAATTTCTTTTTCTCTGGAGCCCGAGATGTATTTACTGCAGCCTACATTTGTATCATCACATTCTCTAGAGCAGAATTTAATACAAGACAGATATGCCTTGGATATTATCCAAGAAGATTTAGTTTTACTGGAGGAGCCAAAAAGATCTTATTATAAGTTATTTACATGACATTACTCTGAAAATGGTATTCGATATGGTTACAATTTATATACCTTCCACTGATTAAATAGGCTGTGTGGGGTGAAGAGTTAACAGCCTGGCCTGACACGAATCAAAGATAAAATTTAGGGATGGAATCTGAGAGGAAGTTATACAAAGAAACCAAAAGCCTGGTTTTAGTTGTATAAAATAGGAAGCCTTTGGAATAGGGCTTAAGATTCCAAATCCTTCAGAGTCGTCAAATTTATACATGTCAATGTCCAGTGTTGCAAGGAGTTTGCATGCAAGGTGGAACACAATAGAGGTGATATATTAGTAACACTTATTATTGCAAAGCTACATTTTATTTCCTTGCAAAACAAACAGGTTCCTTGGAGACACTCGATAGCTCACTATGTCTTCCAAAATTATATGTACAAATTGTGATTGATTTGTTTCCACCTAAAATTACCATTATTTGTATACAATCTGTGCTGTTGTTGTAGAGAGAATTACCATACTCATTAACAGGAGGCATGCAATTCCCTAAGAAATGATGCCCCATTCTGTAAATAGGTTTATGAAAAAAGAGGTGCATTCTTCAGACAGACTCCATGTGCAGTCTTCTGTTGTTCTTTTAAAAATAAGAAATGTTTTTAACAATTATGAGGGGACGTGCTAAAGAAACTAGCATTTTATGAGCTCGTACTTTGTGTCACCCACATGCAACCAGTATTTTATAATCATAACACTAAATGTTACCACTCATAACAGCTTTCTAAGTTGGTTTTAAATTTACCAATATTAACTTTATAAATCAGAGGCAGTATAGCTGGGCTAGAAAAATAATTCTGGCTCTTATTCACTGTACAATCTATTTGACCTCGTTTAAGTTTAAGCTTGATTTTCTACTCATTTAAAATGAGGACAATAATAAGAGTCATAATGATATTAGTATATAATAATATATTATTTTATTATTATTATTAGGTAGTGATAATAACAGTTGTGTGGATTAAGTAAGATATTACATGTAAAGAGTTTATTCAGTGTCTAAACTTAGTAAACAATAAATAACTTCATAAGTAGTATTATTAAGATTCCAAATACTTTTACTGGTGAAAAAATTATCATATTAAATCAGTTTTCACAAATATTTTTCTTTAAATCTTTCTGGGAATGTATGTAGTTCCTGCTATAAATTTGAAATTTGCTCAGTGAACCTGATCACAAATTAAATATCTTTAATGTGCATTAAACACATTAAATGGATAGCAATCCAGCCCTGCTTCATGTGAAGCTTCTGAACTTAATGACATCCTCCAATTAAATAATAATCTGCCTCCTCTAATTCTCTACCCCAACACTCACCACTTTATCTCTAAGACCCTGATTCCTTTCTCTCCAGCTTCCTTGTTCTAGCGACCACCAAGACAGGCAGGCTCCCGTTTGCGTGCTTTTTCCTGTGCCTGAAATGCTCATCCCCCAAGAGAGCCCTCGCCCATCTCATTTAGAAATTTGCTCAAATCTGACCTTTGTGGTAAGGCCTACCCTGACCCTCCTCAAAACCAACTTCCTCCTTTCTCTCGACCCAATGTCTCTCTTCCCTGCTTTATTTTTCTCTACAACACATATCAACCATGTGACATACTTTCTATTTTCGTTTTTCATTTTCTTTATTATTTATCCCTTCTGCAACAGAATCCAAGTTGTATGCTCGCAGAAATTTCAATTGGGTTCACAGCTCTATCTTCAATGCCTAGAATAGTTCCTGGCATATAATAGATGCTTATTAAATTTTGTTTGAATAAATACATTCTTTCTTCAACTTAATTGGTAACTTCTCTTACGAAAAATAAAACGGACATGTACTTTCATGAGATACTAAGTATTTAGATGTCTAATTTCAGTCCAAGAACAAGAAAGAATCCCAGGAGGGATTATTTAAGAGGCCATTCATACATAATGCTAAATAACTGGGACAAATAAAAATGTGAGGAATTTAATGCCAGATAAGGGATACTGAACCTCAGGGCATGGGAGAGAATCTCCAAATGCAGTAGAAACAAGGCACTGGTTCATCAGATGAGAAACTATTAGAAATATAACTGAGAACTTCTACACCCAATACTTAAATTATATCTTACTTTGGTTTTCACACTACACTGAAAATTCACACCTAACGTAATAGCACTTTTTATTTAAAAATCCCTGCATTTACATTTGTTATGCTTATTACCCCATATTATAATTATATCCCACTTTATAATTTAGTTTCCTATTTCTATCTTCTACACCAAATCTCTCTTTAATAAAAATGCTTCTGTCAGTTTCAATAGAAGTTCAAATTTCTAACAAATAATTTAGAAAGAAAATAACTTTTGTACCTATTGTCTGTCTCTGAGTCCTGTATGGGAGAGGCAATTGTCATACTTAAAAAAGTCTATGATTGTGTTTCAGATGTTATTGAAACTTTGACTTACTTTACCTGTTATTAAAACTTGGATTTTTAAAATTTAAATATGATACCCAGATATATAGAGACTAAATTTCACTATCCATGAAAGCACCACTGGAGGCTTCTCAGCCACTAAAGTAAATCAAACACAACTTAAAGGAAAATGGAAGTATTTTCCTCAAATATTTGAAGTCTAAAAGAAGACATATTTATAGATTTAAATGATTTTACATACCGATTGATGTCTTCTGTTTCCTTGTAATATGATTGTTCTTAACAAGCATTTATCAACAAATTATGTCTGTCTTTACTTTAAATCTCTGATCTCTTGATTTTAATTGGTAGACATATACCTACTGAAGAATATTACAGTTGGTACAATGCAGTAAATTCCATAAATAATTATCTTTTTTATCTTAGAGGTGTGCAAAATACTTTCAAAAGTTGTGTCTGCAAAGTCAAAGTCAAAGTCAAAGTCAACTAAGGGAAACAGTGGAATAATTCACTGCATAATATACCAATATATTTACCTAAATTTCTTTTTATCTGAAATTTTCCTTATTTTATTTATGAAGACATAGCCAATAAGTAAAGCACTTGATAATCTAATATAATTTATTATATAAATTAATTCGATTTGAATACCATGGAATTTCTTGTTAAATTATCTTTGCTAGAATATTAAGATTTTGTTTTGCCTTGCAAGGTCATTTGACTTCACAAAATTATCCTTAGGCTTTTTGGACAAGTTTCTGAAACTCAAGTGTAGAATTATAAAATGACTTGCTCAAAGTCATGAAGAAGAACAGTAAGCTATAATCAATAATTATTATAATAGCCACTTCTAATCCTGTGGATATATAGAGTATGCATTTTTGTTTAACAGTTAAAAACATTTAATGCTAACTCCATGTAGTTGGACCATACAAGCCAATATTTATATTTGGCTTATAACAATCAGGTGTTCAATATATTGTCTTAGGTTCTGCGTAGCCTCAGACACTATATATCTCCTCTTTTTCTATTACACCATATTCTAAGCCCATCACTCCCAAGAACAATGACTTATTTTCATCAGAAATAGTGACTCACTATGATAGTAATTCTCAGCTGAATGGTGAGAGAGAGGAAAATCAAAGCCAGAGGGAGGGAGCAGAAGTGGCTGAACCCATTGGGTGCCTCCCTCCCACGTGTGAGGTCCTGGGTTCGGTTCCCTGTGCCTCCTAAAAAGAAGACTGAGTATAGGGAATAAATAAATAAATAATAAATCTTAAAAAAAAACAACAACACCAAAACAGAGGGAGGGGGTGGGGGTGTTCCATCCAAGGGAAAAGAAATGAGCATGAATAATTTGGAAATTTTTCCAAATGATATGATGATAGCTTCTTTCTACTCCCATCACATTCTCCAGGATAAATCCTGACCTGAGATGAGAATACATTAAAGTGGCCTGACTCAATACTCACACACTCATTGCCAGCTCATTTATGAAGCTACCCTGGAAGCAGTTTAAAGAAGCATGGCCTTTTAATTAGTATGGCCTTTACCCTATTTCCAAGTCCCACTATCCCCTTTGGGTTCCATTTCAATTAGCTGGTCTCTGGCCCAATTACCAGCGTCACTTTCTTAGCAGCCTCCCATCTTAGGCCTCTGCCATGTTCTTGCTTGTCTCTGCCCTAGAATTGTATTGTTTAAGAATTCCTGCAATAACCATATAGTGCATTAAACCTGAAAAGTCATTAAGAAATCAGTGAATTCAATACCCTTCTTTCAGAAGTATAGAAACCACAGATTAAAGCAGTTTTCCCAACTAAATACAATAACCTGAATATGACTCATCATTCAATATTTCCCTCCCCACCATGATTACCAGTTGTGTGTATTTTACCAGTTAAGATATTCATTACCCAGAGTAAGGACTTGACCAGCCATGTTTCCTCCCTTCTCAATTACACTTCCTTCCTGTGTGCTATCCTATGTCTTGTCCCACCAGCAAGGAAACTTCTCTCTTGCACACTGTGGGTATATATATGGAATGATGGATGGTCTGCATTCGGACCTCTGCTTGCTGGGGAATAACTTCTCATTCTTTCCCCATTTGGAGAACCTGGGGACAGTCTAACATCTTTCAAGAAGATAGAAATATGTTGTTTACTCTAGAAATACAGAATTAAGATACTGATTTAAATCTGTTCTCATTTCTAACTATTTTATTGCCTGGCCTTTTCCTTACGCTTCTGCTGCTACTGTCAGAATCAGTCACATCTGCTTTGAAATGGTTCTGGTGTGAAAGTCTGGAGCTTGAAATGTTTTCTTCCATGAAACCAATGTCAGCTGTATTTGAAATAGTACTCTTATTACCTTTGTCCATTATGCATTAAATAGGCTTTTTTTTTTTCTTTTTCCATTCTTTCCCAAGAACACAACCAGCAGAGAGAATATAATTTTAGGAGGGAGCAAATAGAACATAATTTCAATAGAGAAATATGTCCTAAGATCCAAACAACTAATTTCAAAATTAACATTTTATCTCAATCTATTAAAAAGTTCATAACTCCCAGAATTTACTGGTTTAAAGCAGCCTGTGTTTGTAGATGGTGTTTCAATATAACCAAATCTCTTCCCTTGCTATTCTTTTGCTTAGTATTGACAGACAAGTTTTATATATCAAGTTGAGTAAGCTATTCATTATCAATTGTCTGCTAACACATTCATTATCAAATGTCTGCTACCGCTCTTTTTTTTTTTTTT
>JAQZBX010080919.1:0-13752 GCA_029593785.1 Cabassous unicinctus | reverse complement strand
GATACATAATATTCCATTAAATGACAATCCCATAATTTATTTAACCATTCTTAAATTATTAGGTATTTTGGTTGTTGCCAGCCCTTTATAATAATAAATAAAGTTAGGATAAAGAGCCTGTTGAATACTATTTTTGTATATAGGGAAGTATTTTCTCAAGCTAGAGTCCCAGATATGGAAGTACAGAGTCAAAAGGATATGGACATTTTTTGATGCTCATTATCTTAAAACCCATTGATGCAGATCCTACTCAACTCTTTTTCTCAAGAACATCAATGTCCCTTTTTCTACATCCTTACTACATTGCCATGTTGTCAGGGGTCTGTTTGTTCAGCTCAGTAGTTTTCTTTTTCTGACTGCGCTCTATACTTATGTACATAAGATTAATCCTCATACATTCCCTTTCTATCCCGAAGTCTCCTGGATAATTTACCTTGGTTTCAAATCAATCAGTAAGCTTGATCCAATAACAATGGTTCCCTTTATTATTTTATGGATGTAGTAATGAGATAAGGTAAGGACTTGAATGTGTGACTATACCAACAGATGGTAGGTCTTATTTGCCGGCAACAGTACTTGGTCGTCCACCTGGCTCTGCCATGATCACCAGGGTATTAGATGTACCAGAACACTGATCCCTCAACAACAGAGTGCCAGGTTTTTTGGGAATAAATACTGAACAAGGCTGTAGGGAATCACAGAGTAAACAGAAGAAGGTTCTCTAAGCTACAAGAGCTCATAATCAAAGTCAGGAGACATAACACTCTTAAACTTATACAAAAAAGTGTGTGGTGAAATACTGTGGACAGCTGACTTAATGGTTACCAAAGCCTGGCTCTCCTAATAGAGCCAATATCTTTGTGAGCTCTATCAATAAACTGAGAAACAAACTGCAAAAAAGAACTTCTTCTCTAAACAAGGAATATTTTGCCATCCTAATCCTAACTGGCAGATAGACAGGCCAATGATCATATTTCCTCCAAACCTGCTTCTTTCTCTTGAATCCTCTTTCTTGGTGAACAGTAATCAATCGTGTAACCTGAGAGTCATTTTAAACTCTTTCTTCTCCCTCCAGCCTCACATTCAATCACCGGGGTCTAAGAACTCACTCCAAAGGATCATTTGAATTCATCTCCTTCATTCTCCTTGCCACTAACTGCGTTTAGATCTTTATCATTTCTAACAGGAATTACTCCAACTGTACTCTTAAGTGGTCTCCCCATCTTCGGTCAAACCCTACTTGGTCCATTTTGTTTAGACCTGTTGCCACCAGGTAATATCAAAACTTCTTAGAATGGACTTTCCTAATCTAGACCTATATCCCCTGTCTTATCTCCCCTACTGATCTGTTCTCTTGCCACCACCCCTACCCTTCCTTAAACCTCTTAGACACAGGTCAAAATTACTTATTGTTCCTTGAAGAATTATTGGTGGAGCATAATGTTGCACAGGCTCGGAGGTTAGTGGTGGGTGACTGAAGGACCTACCACTTACTAGCTGTGACCACAGGCAAGTTACCTAACATCTCTGGGCCTTGATTTTCAGATCTGTAAATCAGGGCTAACAATACCTACCTCAGGATTGTTGCAAGAATAAAATAAAATGGGCACAAAGAAACCACACAGGAAGCACTGTGTATTTACCAGGTTTTATTATTACTATTATTCCCTCTGCCTTTCCATGTTTTATGGTGCCCTCTATTACTGGGCTGCTCAATCTCCATCTTGCTTTCCCAGGACATGTGGACTCTCCTCATCCTTCTTTTGAAACTCCCCTTTACCCTCTTCCCAGTGCCAGGCATGCCTTGGCACTCCTTTCTGTTCCCCCAGCACCTTGTATGATGTCCAATTGTAGCACAATCATAGCAGTTCTCCCTCTAGACTAAAGAATCCATAAGCACTAAGATTTGATATTTTTTTCTTGGATAAGCAGGACCCAGCACATGGCGAATAGGTAGAATACACTCAATGAATATTTGCTGAAGAAAGAAATCTTCTCTTCTGAGGCCTCGCTTGATGAATCTTTTTAACTTTTAAGAAAGAGCTTTTATATAAAAGAGATTCGTTATTGTCTCTACAACTGACTTCTAAATCTCCCCATGGTAATTGAGCCTAGCACAGGCCACAGAAATGAACAAAAAACAAAAAAACAAATACCCCCAAAACAAAACAAAACAACCTGTTACAAATTCTTAGTCTATTCCGCTAATAAGAACATGATTAAAAACATAATATCCGTGACTCATGGAAGTAGGAATTACAAATGTAAAAATCTGAACTAAAAGTTTGCCAATGGTAAAGTCCTCTTCCAAACTCTGGAGATATGAAACAAGAAAGCATAGGTATACATATGTGCTTTAAAATGAGAATTGTTATAAAGAGCTTACAATCTAAGGACAACTCAGCACATTATTGTTTGCATCGAGAAATCACAGTGACCATTTAGAAGAGTCTTAAACCTTTAATTAAAAGGGTATTATTGGTTAGACTCTGAAAACCATGAAGAGGAAAGGGGAACACTCTGCATAGGATTGAAATGCGATTTATGTATACATTATAGAGATTTTAAATCAGCATGATTATTCCTTGAGAGTAACAATCTTTTAACAAACACCTCAAGATAACATGAATTAAATCAAATATCCCTGTAATTGTTGACAGTCTTGATAGTGGCCCATTTGTTCTACTACCAAATATCGCAACAATTCCTTTCTATAGTCTTACAAATGTTAAAGCACATAATTTGAAAAATTGTGAGACTTGTAATTTATTTTCATATTTATATTATGGATTGGCCTTATACCATACAGGGGAGATATACCTATTTTTCAACAAAGTCATTTATAGAAAAAAGAAGGCACTTACCACAACTTGCAGCACCTGTTCGTTGTGAACTGAGGAGGAAGAGGAAGAAGAGGAGGAGGAAGAAGAGGAAGAAGAGGAAGAAGAAGAGGAGGAGGAAGAATAGGAAGAGGGAGAATCAGCCATCATTTGTGCCAAAGTCTGCATCAGCGTTTTTCCAAGAAGGAAAAAAGAGCTAAACATGGCAATCACTCCAAACACCATTCCAAAATTGAACCTGGCAAAAGGAAAAAAAAAAAAAAAATCACATAAATGTACAATTCCTCACAATTCATGAACTAACAAATTCATCAACCAGACACATTTTATCACTTCAAAATAATGGCTGAAAAATCCAGAGACAGAAAGTAGATTACAGGTTGCTGGGAGGCGGGGATGGGGAGTTATTGCCTAATGGGTACAGGGTTTCTTTTTGGGGTGATGAAAATGTTTCTGTAATGGATGGAGGTGATAGTCATACAATATTGTGACTGTAATTAACATCATTGAATTATATACATGAAAGTGGTTAAAATGGGAAATTTTGTGTTGTATATGTTACCACACATACACACAAAAAAGCTCAAAATTTCAATACTTCTGCATCTTTTACCTAACTACCTGAACTTCAGATACTTGACTGATGCATGGGCACTAACCTATTGAAGAAATTCTAACAATTTACAATGCTATGATAACTGAAGAGGTTGAATACTGTTTCCAATAAAAAAGTTTCAGTTGCCTTTCATGTCTTTTGCTCATTTAAGATCTTCAATCTTATTCTCATATAGTTAAGAAAGCTCTCTTGACATCTACCATTTTAGCTTAACTTTTTGATACATGAGTTTTAAATATTAACACAGTAAAATATAATAAAAAAATCTTTTTTTCTACTGTTTTAATAATTAGAAATTACCCTTCCATAGTTGGGAATAATAACCTCTTAATTTTGTTAATTTGTTGACAAGTTGTGTTTTTTCAAGGAACTTGTCCATTTCATCTAAATTATCACATTCATTGTTTTTTCAAATGTTTATAGAATCTGTAGCAATGTCCCCTTTTCAATTCTGATTTTTGGTTACTTGTGTTTTCTTTTTTTCTTCATCAATCATGCTAGGGATTTATCAATTTCATTAATCTTGGCAAAGAACCAACTTTTGGCTTTGCTGATTTTCTCTACAGTATATTTATTTTCTATTTCACTGGTTTCTGTGTTTATCCTTATTATTCCCTTTCTTTGACTTCATTTGCTTTGATTTGCTGTTGCATTTTCTGCTAATTTTTTTAATCTGTTTTTTACATTTGACTTGGAGCTCATTTATAACAAGGAATTTAGACAAGGCCCCTTGCCCCCATACTAGACAGTCTCTCAATCACAGAGCCTGTCAGTTTCCAGAGTGTCACAGAGATCACTGTAAACCCTCTAACCATAGACACCATAAATTCCTTGACTTTTAATGTATGAAAAAGCACAATGCAATGCCATAAGTTAATATAAAACCTGAAACTTTTTATACTGTCAACACATTTTAAAACTCAGTTGATTGAAAAACAATTGAAAAAAAAAAAACTGAAATAGCTAATTTAACAAGGTATTTTTCATGGTCACAATGACTAATTTTCACCAAAAAGAGAAGATGAAGAATACCACTGGTAAAGCATCCTCGCTTTCCGCCGTCCCCAACTGTAAAAGGCACGATTGAAAACAGCAGTTTGCCATCTTATGTGAAAAGGGGAGATGCTCAGTCCGTTGTTTTCCAGCCAGTCTTCATAAGAATGCTTAAAATACATAGAGGACTAAGAAAGAAAGAAAAGTTCCACATTACTCAAATTTTGAAGACCATTTTCTAATGCTTAAGAAAAGCAAAAAGCAGTATTTTCTACAGGAAATCAAGATACTGACTGCCCAAATGTTTATCATTTTAAACTTGTATGTTCATTCTTGAGGTGTTTTCAGGGATGATATTATAAGTAAGTGTCTTAGACTAGCTGGTCTGCTGAGATTAGGGCCTGGCAAACAATGGCTCATAGGCCAAATCTGGCCTGCAGCCTGTTTTCGTACAGCCTGTCAGCTAAAAATGGTTTTTACAATTTTCAAGTATTGTAACAAAAAACAAAACAAGAATATGCAAAAGTGACCCTATGTGGCCCATGATGCCAAAAACATTTACTATCTAGCCCTTTACATAAAAAGCAATGCCAACCCCTGCTTAGAACACTGTTATCCAATAGAAACATAATGGGAGCCACAAACACAAGCTACATATGTAATTTTAAATTTTCTGGTAGCTATATTTAAAAATAGAAACAGGTGAGATTAATTTTAATAATATATTTTCTTTAACCCAATATAGCCAAAATATTATGTCAACATGTAATCAAAATTAAAAATTACTATTTTTTTTTGTTACAAGTATTTGAAATCCGAGGTGAATCTTACAGCACATCTCAATTTGGACTAGCCACATTTCAAGTGCTCAATAGCCACATGTAACTTGTGGCTACTGTATTGGATAGGACAGATCTAAACACCTTGTTACCATAGAAAGGAAACAGGTCGTGTTAAAACTTAAAAAGATCTCCAATTAATGCAACAGAAGGGGCAGGTAGTTGGAATCAATGCTTTCTATCTTCTGAGCAACAACCCTAAGAAGTCTGGATGACTGAGCATATATGTATAAAAGTACAAAGTTCATCTGACACCATCTTGGTCTCAGGAACTTCTCTCTGAGGTGGAGGGATAGCTGCTGATACACTGCCCTCACAAGAGTTTTATCTTCAGGGAAATTTGAAGTCTTTTGACTAATGTAGGATTTTGGATAATGTAAGACTGTGATATACACCTGACATGGATCCCTATTACCAGTTACAGTAAGTATAGTAAGTATTCTGTCTTATTGATACCGATCTTTTTGAGAAACTTATCTGTCCCTAGGATATTTCAGCTCTATCACAGTCATAAAAAAAAATAACCCGAGTCTGATAATATTTGCCTCTGGATCTGTAATGTTCTCTGCTCTGTCTTGAGGTGAAGTTTTTAAAACCTACTTGTTTCCAGGACTTGGAAATGGAGAATGACACACCCCTCCAGCAGATGTCTATGAGGAAATTCTAGAAGAACAAGGGGTAGAACAGCAGATCCACCTGGAAGCAGAGAAGCTAAAGGCGCAGGCTCCTAAAAATCGAAGTCTTTCCATTGCCCGAGCAGATACTCTGAATATTAGGTTTTTCCCTCAGGGTATATTGCTCTCTTAGAGTATAGGTTGTTACTGAAATTAAAAGTGACATACAGATCACCTCACACATTTGACCAGAAACTGCAGAGGTTTGAAAAGTCCTTTTATTTTGGATTTTTTTCCCCCACATTTGTGACATGAAAAATTTATGGGTCTTATTTTTTCTCTTAAAACAACAAAATCATTGTTTAAAGCAGTGGCTTGCACTGCTTATGACCTGCTAAGCACTGTGCCAAGTACTTTACATTAGCACTTCTCAAACACAAATGTGCATAGGAACCAACTAGGGATCTTTGCTAAGATGCAGTTTCTGCTTCTACAGGTCAGGCATGAGGCTTCAGATTCTGTATCTAATAAGCTCCCAGATGATGCAAGTGCTGCTAGTCTTTAAACCTCAGGTTGAGTAGAAAGGCTTCACGTGGATGAACTGATGTAACTCTCTCTACAATCTCAAGAGGTCCTTAATATTATCACCCCTATTTTAAAGAGGAGGAAACCGAGGCACAGGGAGTCATCTGCCCAAGGTAACAACAGCTAGGATGTGGCAGAGTCCGGCCGGACTAGCACTATCAGTAGCACCTGGGAGCGTGTTAAAAATGCATTTTCTAGGCCCTGCTCCAGACCTGCTGAATCAGAATATGCATTTTAACCGGAACCCAAGATGGTCGTATTCACACTGCTCTAAATCACGACCTGATTTAGATTAATTCCAATACCAGAGTCACTAGAGGGTCGTGACCTTAAAGACAGTGAGGGAAAACAATGCCTTTCTTAAGCGGACGTTTTATTTTCCTCCCTAGTGTACTGCCACGGGGTCTGGGGCCCCGGCCTTCCCGAGCTCACCGCCGGCGCCTCCCAGGTAGGACCCGAGACTGCGGGGTCCTGCATCGCTGGCACGGCGGCGGCGGCAGCGGCAGCAGCGCAGGCCACCACATCCCTCCCGCGGCCGGCAGTGCTTTATTTATTCCAAACGGCAGGTACACTGTCGGGAAGGCCGCACGTGGGCACGGGCCGGGCGGATTCCAGCCCGGGAGGCGTGAGGCAGGGGACGCGAAAAGAAGGCCTCGGGCGACGCAGGGCCTTGCGACCCCGGCCCTGGGCCCCGCGGGCTTGGGCCTCAGGCCCAAGGCCCTCACCTTCAGCACCAAGTCGGTCAGGTAGACGGCGGTCCAGCCGCCCACTACCACCACCACCAGCGACACTGGAATCATGGCGGCGGCGGCAGCCGCAGCGGAGGGAAGGCAAGCCCCGGCGTCCTCCTCCCTGTGTGCCGCAACCAGCCGGCCGCACGGCGCCTACAGCCCCAGCATCCGTGCAGGAACCAAGCTTCCACCGGTTCCTTTCCCCTGGTGGCACCGTTCCCCTCCGGACCCTTCCGGCGGGGACACGCGCACGAGGCGCGCGCACCGGAAAAAGGCGCGGGGGGGACTTATTTTTGTGGGACACTCGGGCGCCGCCGCCGTGGCGTCATCTTTGTCTCGGCTTGCAGCTTTCCAGCGGCGAGCGGTCTAGTGATTCCTTAGGCTTTGGCCCTCCCTGCCGTCCGCTTCCCAGTCTCACCGGTTATGGTGTGGAGTTTGCTGTTGGTGTTAACCTACTGAGAGGGTTTGGGGGTCGTCCGAAGTAATAATTGTCTCCGCCTCCCCAATTCAGTCATAGTGATCCAGATTTAATTAAGTAAAGCTTATTCGTCTTTTTATTGACGTGTAATTCACATATAGGGAAATCATACATACAGATTTCAACTGTCCATTTCGATGAGTTATGATAAATGTATGTATCTGTTGTAACTCATACCCCAATCAAAATGGAGAACATTTCCATCTCCCCAGGAAGTTCAGCGTGCCCCTTACCAGTCGATCCCACTCCCGCCTTTCTGGTTGTTTTTAACTTGATGTAAACGGAATCGTATAATAAGTACTCTTTTGGGTCTGACTTATTTCGCTCAACATAATATTTTTGAGATTTATCTATGTTTATTAAGTTAGGTCCTTTTCTCAACAACTTGCATTATACAATTTGGGATTGGTGCTGTGGCTTAGGAAAAAATTGGAGCCCTGAACATCTGCACACATTTTTATGTTGATGTATACCTGATTTTATATTGGACAAGAGCCATGTTCTTGGCTGCCTTGGCTGCCCAGTAGCATCCCCAGGAGTCTTTTAAAATTCCCAATGCCCATTCTGTAGCTTACCCCAATTAAATCAGAATCTTTGGGTGGGACCCAAGCATCAGTATTTTTTAAGTTCTTCGGGTCAGTCATTCCATTGTGTAGCCAAGTTCAGGAGGGAAAAACAATATTTTCGAGTGCTTTTCTGAATTCCCTCAAAGTTTAAACCTTTAAGTTATTTAAGTTTTCTAGAAAAGCATCAGTAGCAACAATAATACTAATACCAAAATATGGAGAACATAATGGTATCTTCAGAACAAATATCGCAAATTAAAAAAGCACCGTCAACCACTCCCCCCCCAGGTGAAAATATAACACCAGAAACCTATATTATGGATATTGCTACTAATTCGCCTGGCTCTCCCATACTTTTCCTAAAGTTTTTAATCATTTAGCAACATATTTCTCCAGTTTCAAGAAACTTTATGACCCAGTTTTACATCCCCTAGCATATATGTGCTATTATAAATTGCTTCAATTTTTTTTTTTTGGACATAGCTGGGTATAAAGTACAAACGTTTATATTCAAACACCCCATGACTCCATAATTTTCCATGTCCAAAAAGTCTTGGTGCAGTATCTAGGCTTTGATAGCCTCAGAAGTATAAATGTTACAAACTTGGAAAAACCATCACTTGAAAGTTTATTTAAATTTCTTTTACACTTAGTTTTGTCAACTTTGAGTAGATTTAAATTTTTAAATCCCTCTAATTGAAGGTGGCAAACATTCATTGACTGAAAAAAAGGTACTGTTCAAAAATTCGCAAAACTATATAAGCTTGAAAGAAATTTAAATACTTTTACTTTGAAGTGATGCCTTGTGTAAGTTTGTAGGATTTATACTTCTGAAGTTATTAAGGCTGAAAACGACACTAAGACTATTGGTACACTGCTGTATTTGAATTGACCTCTCATATAATGACTGTAGTTTTTAACAATATTCTTCCCTAGGAGTAGAATATTAACCTAAGAATGGAAATGTCTTCTCTTTTGTTAGACCACTTGCTAAGACAAGTACCAGCTATCTGCTACCTACCAGGTAGCTGGCTATCTGATAACCCAAAATAAAGGCAGGGAATGGAGGAAATGAGTTGATTGTGCTTTTCTGGTCCCAACCGAAAATTTTAGTTCAACTGGTTTTGTGTTCTTGTCAGGGACCCAGCAGTAAGAACAAAACACTGGGTTGAATCCTGCTGTTTGCTGGAATTTAGCAGCAGAGGAAGCCAGCTGGTGGCAGCAGAACAGACAAGATAGAGAGTGCAAGATGGTAGCAGGAAGGCACGAATTCCACAAGATCAAGCTGTTCTTCCTTAGACTAAATCTGTGACTTGGTTAACAAGTCATTTCAGGTTTCTGTCCTGTAACGATTTTAAATAAAGGACATAGAGCCAAGCTTTTATGCCCATCATTTTAATTGAATATATTATTTTTAGAGGGGCACCAAACATACAGTTTGACTGAGTGTGAAATAGCTGCATGTTTAAAATCAAAATTTGGCTGAAGCAGAATATCACCATCATATAATAAACTGAGAGTGAAGAATAAATATGCAATACAATAAATGTTATTAATTTTTACATTATTACAATTTTATTTAAAATGTTAGTATTCAAATATGAAAAGTTTAACAATACCTTCAGGAATATTTAATTCTCATTAATATAAGCTGATATTTTGCTTCTGGTGTCATTATATTCTACATTTTTGACACTAACTTGTATCAATCAAGATAAGCTGGTTTGTGCTTTGGAAACAAACTCTAAAATCCCTGTGGCTTAAAACAACAAAGATTTCTTTTTCGCTCCCTTCATATCCAGCATGGGTTGGCAGGGTGTGTGGGTGGGACTCTGTCCCATGTAGCAGGTTGATGGAGACGCCACCATTTTGTCATGCTCACATCTCAGCGTGAGGCTTCAGGATTCACCACCACAGGGGAAGAGGATTACGGTGTCTACCACCAGCAGTTAATGACTTTGGCCCAGATATGCACATGTTACTTCACTCAAATACCTTAAGCCCAAACTAGTGAAATAGCTATATCTAACTTAAAGGGCAGGTAGAGTGCAATTCCCTATATTCCCAGAAATAGAGAAAAATGTTCCCAGAAGTAAACCTTAGTGTCAATGATAGATGTTTCATTTTCACCCAAGGAGGGTAGAGTAGCAGATAATGTTGGGTGAGCTCTGCCATTATGGAATACTGCTGGTGTTGATGCTGCCACAAAATTATTAAGCTTTCTTTTCTCTTTAATAGGAACTAAGATAAAGACTCATTTCCATTTTAAATCTTGGTCTTGGTGTGGTTGCTGATAATGGAGCAGCTTCCACAAATGGAAGCTTTGAGTACCACTTGAAGAACATATTTTCTGAATCTTTTCACAAGGTGTTGTCCTGACTTATATTTTTAATCTCTAATATCTCTTGCATGCCCTTTCTGCTTTATACAGTCACTTGAATAAAATTTGTCCTTTAAGTCTTGGTTCTATTAATGTGGCAATGGAGCAATATAATTGACTTTCAAGAAACCAATCATCTCTGACTTTCCATCTTTCCATCTTCATTCATTGCGTAATGAAACCAGTATACTGGTATACCATGTATACCAGTATCAGCAGAATCTTTTCAGCAGCTATTATATAAGAAATACTTGTACTTGAAAACATCAGTTTGGTGACTTCTTCCCCAGGTTCCACCAAGCAAATTACTTTCTTTGCAAGCAATTTTAAAAAAAAATGTTATTGTAGTAAAATAAATATAACATGAAATTTGTCATTTTAACTGTTTTAAGTGTACAATTCAGTGGTAACCATCACCACTATCTATTTCCAAACGTTTTTCAGCATCCCAAACATAAACTCTTTACCCCATTAAGCAATAACTACCTACTGCCCCTCTCCCCCTGACCACTGGTAACTGCTGATCTACTTTCTGTCTCTGTGAATTTGCCTTTCTAGATATTTCACAGAAGTGGAATTGTACAATATTTGTCCCTTTGTGTCTGTCTTATTTCACTTAGCATAATGTGTTCAAGGTTCATCCATGTTGCAGCATGTATCAGAATCGTCAAGCTGTTTTTAATGAGTTATATTGTTCTCATCTGAAAAGTATATTATTTTGGTTTCATTTGAAAAGGCTTTTAAACATGCAGTGGCTGTTATTCTATTTTGTTTAACCATTTTGTTAAATATATGACAAGGCACTTCTAAAATCTTTGGACACCATGCATTTTGTCTTTGAGCAGTGATGAAGTAGTCCACTATCTTTCTGCTTATAGACAGCTATACTTGCTTTCTCATTACAGTACTGTAGGGTGTGTGAACAAAACATTGTATGCTTGTAATTCATAATCACTCAGCATTCACCATGTTTATTCTATTATCAATGACAGTTGCTTGACACTTTACTGATTTTCCATCCTATAAATAGTTCTTCAGTAAGACTGTATAATGTTGATAGCTGTGTGAGACTCTCAACAATCAAGCAGAAACAGAGTTTTCGTCATTAAGCACCAGACCATCAAACTAAATATGACTTGTAGTTGTTTCTGTATATCCAAATGTCTGATGTCCAAGATAAAGTAGTAGCACATTTAATAATATCATAGCTGTTCTGTACACAACAGAGCACAGTTCAAGAAAAAGTTGTGTGTTTTTTTTTTTTAGGAGGTACCGGGGATTGAGCTCAGGACCTCGTATATGGGAGGTAGGCACTCAACCACTCGAGCTACATCTGCTCTCCAAAAAAAGTGTTTTGTATATGTGTGTGTATTTTGTTTTTTTATTAGTTAGGCCAGTAAAAAAAAAATTATTTGGGAAGTGGGGGAAAGAACAGAGCTTGCTGAGAAATGAGAGAGAAAGACAGAAATACACACCAAGATTTGGTGCAGGCTCCTCTAGGCAGAGAAAGCACACTCTGCCTTATGTGGTTCCTCTTAAACTGTTAATTATTCCGCCGCCTTGCTAATGATAAGGGGATGGGCCCCAGTGGTTATTGGTTACCTCACCTATGGTGGGGGACAATGGTGACGACTGTTTGGAATACCTGGGGCCAAGGGGAGGTCCCGGAAAGAGAAACTGGGACCTCAAGGTTAAACTCAAGGTCCCAGCAAGGTCTTGCAGCCATGTCGTCTACTGGCCATGCAGTCTGCTGGCCATGTTGTCTATTGGCCAGGTTGTCTGTCGGCCATGTTGTGGCTCGTCCTCTCCATTACCCCGTATTAACCTGCCTCAACTCCCCCCTCAGAGTTTAAGGGGTGCTGAGGGGTGATGATTATTCTTCTGTACTTACTTCCTGCTGGTTAGGGCAGTAGTCCCTGCCTGACAGGGCATAAACCTCTCTGGCTATTTTATCGAGGTTGAGGGAAGACGGGTCACAGAAGACACTGGTTGGAACTGGCTGAAATCCCCACGTGACTAATATCTTGTTTTGGTAGGCGTTGATTCAGTCTCTGGCGGGGGTCGGGGAGCACCACTCACTTATTTTTCTCCAGGCAATGGTCCGCCAAATGAAGACGGAGAAGCATTGGGTTCCTCTAGGTTCTTTTTTTTTAATTGGGAGGTCCTAGGGATCAAACCCAGTTCCCTCCATATGGGAGATGGATGCCCAACCATCTGAGCCACATCTGCCCCCCTCCTCTAGGTTCTTGGCTATGATGCATAAATAAATTTATAAACAGTTTAATTAGGCCAGTAAAAAGAATTTATTTGGGAAATGGGGGAAAGAACAGAGGTTGCTGAGAAATGGGAGAGAAAGATGGAAACACACACCAAGATTTGGTGCGGGCTCCTATAGACAGAGAGCCAGAAAAAGTGTTTTGATAACACATTTTCTAGAAGGAATGTAACAACTAGAATTCATAGCTTCAGCAAATCTCAAAAATTCTTCATCTTCACCTACTGAAAATAGTTCACAGTCTATAGCAGGGGTTGCCAAACAAAGGTCTGAGGGTCAAATCCAGCCTGCTCCCTGTTTTGTAAATAAAGTTTTATTGGAACACAGCCATGCTCATTTGTTTATGTATTATCTTTGGCAGCTTTAACTACAACAGCAGAGTTGAGTAGTTGTGACAGAAACTTTATGGCCCACAGAATCTAAAATATTTACTATCTGGCCTTGTAGAGAAAAAATTTACCAACCCCTGGTCTGTAGTAATATTGTTAATAAGTGTTTCCTTAAACTTTTAGCTTCCCTAGACTTACAAGTGTAAGGAATTCTCTTCTTAAAGCCTTCTTATAAAGTCTATTATTGGGAGGCGGGTGTGGCTGAGTGGATAGAGCCCCCGTTTGCCGTGTGGGAGGCCCGGGTTCGTGTCCCGAGGCCTCCTTGTGGGGGCGCGCCGTCCTGGGCGGTGCGGTGGGCTGATGCAGCAACCTCACGGCAGGAAGCGGGTGTGGCTCAGTGGATAGAGCACCCGTTTACCATATGAGAGGCCCCGGGTTCACTTCCCGGCGCCTCCTTGTGAGGGCAGGCCGGCTCGCGCGGCGCCGTGGGCTGATGCGGCAAGACT